>JANHGN010022042.1:4095-69309 GCA_024605025.1 Megaceryle maxima | reverse complement strand
GAATAATGTGGCACTCCTCTAATTTAGGAAGGTAAGCAGGTATTAAAATCTCAGGTTTTGTTAAAAGTATTTGAATAGAGCTTTGCATAGATGAAGCGATATGCAAGGAACTATTACATAGGCTAATGTTGTGAATGAAAGTAATTGATTCTATGTTTAAATACCATTTATAGTGGGGCAATTCTAATCAAATACACGGAAATGTTAAATGCTTCATACAAAGCTCACAGCATCCCTCTGGACAAATTGTCCAGCTTGGGGGTGAGTAGGTGCATGGTGTGCTGGATGAAGAACTGGCAGAAGGGCAGAGCTCAAAGGGTTATAGTGAATGAGGCTACATCTGGCTGGCAACCGGTCACCAGGGGTGTTCCTTGGGGTTCTGTTCTAGGGATGGTTCTGTTCTATATATTTATCAACCCTCTGCTTGCAGGATTTGAATGCACCATTAGCATGTTTGCGGATGATTCCAAACTGCAAAGCGCTATTGACTCTTCTGAGGGACAATGGGCCTTGCAGAGGGATCTAGATAGGTTGGAGCACTGGGCAATCATCAATGGGATGAAATACAACAAGTCCAAATGCCAGAACCTGCACCTGGTATAGAGTGACACAAGGCTGAGGGTAGGCTGAAAAGCAACCCTGCAGAAAGGGATCTGGGCATGCTGGTTGCCAGCAGGCTCAAAAAAAACTTGTGTGTCAGCAGTGTGCCCTGGCAGTCAAAGGGGCAAACCACATCCTGGGGGGCATCCAAAATATCACAGACAGTCAAGAGAATGGGTTATTCCACTGGATTTAGGGTTGGTGCAGCCTCACCTCAAATACTGCATGCAGTTCTGGGTCTCATAATTCAAGAAGGATGTGAAGGGCCTTGAATGTGTCCAGAGGAGGGCATTAAAGCTGGTGAAAGGGCTGGAAGGAATGTCTTGCGAGGAGTGGCTAAGGAGTTTGGGCTTGTCTAGTTTGGAGAAAAGGAGGCTGAGAGGAGATCTCATTCTCTCTACAGCTTCCTGAAGATGGGATGTGGAGCAGGAGGCGCTGATCTCTTCTCCCTGGTATCCAGGGATGGGATGCATGGGAATGGTTGAAAGCTGCACCAGGGGAGGTTTAGACTGGACATTAGGAAGGAGTTTTTTAATGCTTCCGAGGGAGGCAGGCAATGCCCCAGGCTTGCCATCATTTAAGAGGCATTTGAACAATTTCCTTAATAGCATTAGTCAGCCCTGAATTGGTCAGGACATTGGACTAGATGACTTTAGGTCCCTTTCAACTGAAATAGTCTATTTTGTTCAATATATAAATTTTGCAAATCATTGAACTGCTATTCCTCTCTTTGTTTTGAGTACTTCAGATGCTAAACATATGCATGTAATGAACTGCATTTAAATGATCTTATAAAATATGGTTCTCTACATTTTGCTATGGAATTTCAAAGCAGAATTTCTGACATTTTAAATGGAAACAGAAAATTGGGAAAAAGTAATATGACAGGCAATGTCAGTCAAGAATTAAATGAATTACAGAATAATACCTGCAAGGTGGGATCCGCTGATTTGTGTGTGGGTCACATTTTGGTACTAGGATTGTACAGGCAAAAAACATAAGGTACTTGTAGCAGTTGGTCTGAACCAAGGCTGGGAAAAGAGAAGACTCCCAGCTGATAGAGGCTTCCTTCTGTGTCCTGTGGCCCAGGTAGTTTGGGTAATAAGTATAGTTGTAAGGCAAGTTCATACAGAGTTCCAGAGTAATTGGTTCACACTGACCTTTCACAGAAGGAAAACAAACAACAAAAAATAAACAAAACACAAATGGTGTGAGATTAAATGAAATACAGAATAAATAATTACATAAGTATTTAACAAATTTATCAGTCAGAGATTTCCTCTCAGGCTTGATAAACTACAAGTTTCAGAGCTCAAGATCCCTTATGAGACTATTCATAACAGTAAAGGAAGGTGAGTTTGGCCTCTGCCTACCTAATAACCTATTCAGAGACTTAAATTCCCTTACTAATACATATTAACTTCCTGAGTAACATTCTACCGTGGTACAATAAACCATTCTTTAAAAACAAATTTATTATTTTTGAATAAAGTTTCTGATTATTTTAAAGAGCTCCTATACTGTACAGCAACACAATCCTACTGGTGTCCTGTGCTACCATAGTACACCTTTAATGACCTAGTCTGCAAATCAGAAGGCAGGATATTTATTAATTAATTTTTTTTTTTTTTGCATCCCTATATCTGAAGGAAGAACAGGACAATTAGGTTATATATTGCACAAACACCGAGTAAGAGACAGTCTATATGCTGATAATTTAATTCAGGTTGAGCAGAACCATGTCAACAGCTTTTGATTGTCTCCAAGAATGAAATCTCCATGTCTTCTCTTGGCAACTTGTGTTCAGTCACCCTCACAGGGAAAAAAAAAAAAAAAAAAAAAAAAAAAAAAGTTTCCTGATGTTCAGAGGGAATGTCCTGTGTTTCACTTTGTTTCTACTGCCTCTGGGCTTGTCAGTGAGCACTGAAATTGTCTGGCTCTGACTTCTTTACTCTCTCCCTTAAGATGTTCTGTTATCCTAAACATGTCTTAACTGCATTATAATGCCAGCCTAAACTGATCAGACATTATCACACATGGGGAACATCCACCATATTCAATATTGTGAAATGTGGCCTATGCTTTGGAATTTTCCAACCAAAGAGTTATTTGGGCCAGAAAATACTGCATTGCCGAAACTGAAATTTTCCACAGGAATTCTCATCTCTTAACGAAGATGAAGTAACTCTGGTCAAACTAGGAACAGCAAAAATAACATGAAAAAAGGCAACAGTTCTTCCAGATGTTACGCAAGAAAAATCTCTCCCAAATTCTCTTGCTGTTCCATTGTGTATAAACAATTAAATATTCACTGGACCAGAAAGGGAGAAACAGAGATGATCCAGAAGCCTAATTCAGATGATGTGTTACTCCTGTTGGGAATTACAAACTGTTGCCCATAATATGATGAGAAAACATCTTCACTAAAAAACTCTTGGGTTTCTCATGACATGGAATAGGAACATTGCTTTAGAACTCAAAAAAAAAAAAGCCACCATACATCACAAAATGTTTTTCACTATCTTGTAACATAGTCCTAGCCACTTGAACATTTTCCAAAATTGGAAAATGTCAGTACATACAACGAGATACAAAAATCCACATTGATCAGGAAAAGATTTTGGACCACAGGACAAACTGCTTTGGTAAGTCTCATACAAGGAAGATGAGTCCAAGACAGTAAGTGCATTTTCAGGTCTTTTTATTGTGAGAAAGACTAAACTGCAGTCACACTGCTTAAAACACTGTTGTGTTTTACGGGACTGTAGTTGCTGCTTACGAAAGGTGATTTGCTTAAGAGAGAACTACTCCCCGAGTACGTAAGAACCACTGTGGCAGTTTCTGTGTTTTCCTACTTGTTGAGTAAAGCTTCTGCTGGTGGCATGTTTGCCAGCCAAGTAGAGGACCTATTTTATGCACATTTGGTGACTACACAGCCATCAGCTGTGACTCTGATGTTGATCCTGTCACAATATATCAGACACACTTTATGTGTTCTTCACTAAGCAGTTTAAGTTATAAATATCTAAAAATAAATAAAAACACAAAATACTGTCTTTTTCTTTTTTACCTGAGTAAATGTAAAGTTGCTACAGTTTACAATAGGTAAAACAGGGTTTATTGTAAAGCCTGTTCAATTTTGCAAGCATTCTGAGTAAAGTTTTGGAACAACAGACAGAAATATGCAAGTCCCCATTATTGGGTAAATCACAGTTTTGTGGCAAAGTCAGTAATGCTCAAATAAAAAAGCCAAATTTTCAAATGGAGAAAATGAGAAGCAACACTTGTTCTTAGAGGCACAGGTTGGTAAACCCTGTTCTTAGAGGCACAGGTTGCTAAAGCTGCTGCTTCCCCTGCAGGCAGAGAGATTTTGGATTAAACATCCTTCATTCTCATGACCTTCAGCCCACCATATAACCTTCACATCGCACCAAAGACAAGAAAAGATTGCTTGAAGAACTGTTTTCTCTGGAGATGCCAGGTACCTACAGTTTCAAGGAACGTCAGCAGGAACTGCAAATATTGTCAGTAACCAAAGTAATTTGATCAGTTGTGATATCTCATGTTTATTTTCTCCTTGATTAGTGTATGTATCCCAAGATATATCGCTCCCTTTTCACCAAGAGGGGTACAGTCTCTCATGGGATATAGTACCTGATGATGAATTGCAATACACAGAGGAGAACGTGACCAAGACAATCCAATGAATATATCTAAGATATCAGCCAAAAAAAAAAGTACATTCTTTTAAAACTTTAAATTTTATTAAAAGTTGTTGGGTGTTTTTTTAATGAAATGGATTAGTTTTAATTTTGTATTATATGGATACCTTCCTTCCCATTTCATAACCCTTTCTAAGTATTTCTTAGGGGTGAATGATGGCTTGGTTCACAATAGGCAAATAAAAAAACCCAACACCTACTACTCTAATCACCTTATCACCTTAGAAGGCTCCTTCTCACCTCAATAGTTTGGTGGTGGCTATGAATTAGAGGATAGACCAAGACAGGTGATGTACATAGTAGGTATCTGCTGCAGACCACCTTAGCAAAAAGAGGAGGTAGATGAACCCTTCTTCAGAGAGCTGGAAGATGCCTCGTGATTGCAGACCCTGGTACTTGTTAGAGTTTTAAACATGCTGATACCTGCTCAAAGGACAGTTGGTCTTAAAAGGAGAGCTTCCTCAGAATATAGAAAGAATCTATTCCAGTGCAAAGAGATTCAAGCTAGTGTGGCATAGACACAGTAGACATTACCTGTGCACACAGTAATGGAGCTAGAAAACCCAAAGCTCAGTTAGAGATGAAACAACTGAACAATGCAAAGGGCAAGAAGAAGGGGTCTTGTAAGTATATTGGCAGCAAAAGGAAATGTAAGAAAAATGTGGTTCTGCTGCTACCTGGGGCAGGAGACCTATTGACCAGGGGCATGGAAAAGACCATGCTACCCAGTGTCTTTTCTCCCTCAGTTTCCACTAAGGTATGTCAATGGGAAGCCAGCTTTATATCATCTTCAAAAGGCCATGGCAACCCTGGCACTTGACAACTGGAAAAAGGCACAAACTGCATCCATCTTTAGTGGGGCAAGAAGGAGGATCCTTCTGGAAGACATGTTCACATATGAAGAAAAAAAGACTGAGAACAGGCAGCACAGATTTATAATGGGAAAATCATGCTTGATTAATCACTTGCTGTCTCTGACAAGACAACTGGCTGTCATTCCCTTTAATTCAGCACTGGTGCATATCTGAAGTATTGTGTCCTGGTTTTTTGCAACTCAGTTCATTAAGTACATTGACACACTGGAATGAGGTCAGTGGAAGGCCACCAAGCAGGTTAGGGGACTGGATCACATGATCTACACATGAAAAAGTTCAGAAAAGAGGGTTTGTTCAGCCATCAACAACTAAGGCTAAGGGGAGATCTTGTTTCTGTTAGAAATTACCTAATGGGAGGGTCTAAAGCAGACTCTTGTAAGTGTGAAGAGATAGGATGAGATACAAAAGACAACTTGTAACAGAAAATTCTACTTCCTTATATGGAAAAGAGGCTTTTACCCTGAGAGTAGCTCTAAGACTAGAACAGTTCTCCCAGAAAGACTGTGGAACCTCTGACCTTGGAGATACCTGAAACTCAGCTGCACTAGCTCATGGGCTACATGATTTATCTGACAGTGCTTTGAGCAGGAGTTTGGACTAGATGACCAAAGATGTGAACTAACTTCCTTCTAGTGTTAAACATGGTACTTAAGATTGTCCCTTTTCAAAAGGTTAGAAGCAGCATTGATAGAAGCATATGTAAAGCATATATGTCTGAATATCGTTAGCAGCATCTAAAGGCCCCAGCACAAATGGTGCCTGTCTCAAACACTTGTGGGTGATAGCCACAACTTTAGAGAGACTGTGAAGTTTGGACTAGTTGACCTTCTCAAATCCACTCCAATCTAAGTGGAATAACAATATCCAAACAAGCTACCACAGAGTACCAAACCATGCCTTGCAAGGACAACTGCTCAGCACAAAGCTGTTACAGGATATGCCTATACACCCATATATACCTGAAGGCAAGCCAGCCCATGTGCCAAGGTGGCCTGAGAGTTGATGAAACTGGATTAACACATGACCAAGTTTTAATTAGTTCTGAATAATTCTGAATACAGTTCTGCCCCAAATTTAAAACCTAGCCAGATATACTTCTTTTGCCTGTCAGTTCATACTGCTGCATCACACAAGTGAAAGAGAACTACTCAGAAGATGGAACAGGAAGCTTGCACAGAGTAGTATAGTATAGGACATAGAAATGAAGACACTGCACTGAAGAACCCAGTCCTCTACAACATATATTGGTCAGAAGAATTACTACTTTTGCCAGTTTAAATATCACAATTATTCCTTCACAAAAGGGCTACACATTCTCCAGACTTCTAAACACAGTATCATGTTTTCTTGTATTTGTAAAATAAACCATTAGCTTCTGCTTTACACTTACACTATGCTATTTCCTTTATATAAACACTTAATGTCATGAAATGTTAAGAAAAAGTGCAACTGTAAACATCCATTAAGAAGGTACCAAAAATTAACAGAAGGGAAAATATCTCAACATCAAATGTTATGAGTAATTCTTAGTACATCAATAATCAAGAGTTATGATGATGAAACTTCTGTTCCAGCTTTGCCCTTTTCAGTACTTCATCATTATGCATGTGCATTAGATTGTAAATTAAAGTATCACTTACTGTTTCCTACCCTGCATCCCCATTACACTCTAAAACCCCCTGAAATAGTGACATTATGAAACACGTGACCTACTTACTGCAGTTTGTCTGGCTGTTTCTCATCTCACAGAGAGAAGTTCCACAGGGATCAGGACAGGAAGTACATCTCTGGTCTCCATCCTGACAGAGGGTTTGACCTGAGGAAAATAGAAATTTACTATTCTAGTAAGCTAATAAAAATTAGTTCAGTGATGGGAAAATTTCAGAGCTTACATCACAATTATTTCCTTTACACAGTTGAATAAGTACCCTACAGTATTACAAGAACAATAAGGAAGTGTTGTAAGGAAAAGCGTGCAAATGTCACTGTCCAGATGTCAATTCTCTTTACCGCTGTTTAATATGTGTTTATATCCCAGTTGCCTAATGAGAGGTGTGTATCTCTGAAAGCCATTTACTGTGATCCTCTAGCAGCGTATGAAAAGTCACGTAAATCAGATTTCAAGGGGAACAATAGGTCCTAGCTGAAAGAGAATACCCTCTGGGAATTAGTCTTCAGTGCTATTCAATTGATCTGCTTCTCATTTTATGATTGTCTTGGTGGACAATAAAAAACATCCTGAAGAAAGGTCATCAGAGCTGAAACTTCATTGTCATTCTTTGGCTGGTTAAAAAACAAATAACGACAACAAAATGAAAACCCCAAAAGTCTATGGCTCTAAAGATGGAATACAGAATAACAAAAACATCAAAAAGTAACCAAGCACATTACTTGGGTATTTAGTTTCTCTGACAAATCCCTGGACTTTTCTCTGACTTACAGTGGTGATAGCTCCTTTCCAAACCATTACATTCCCCCTTCCATATGACTTTTGGAAAATCAGTAATTTAATTTACTACTCTGTACACAGAGACTGAACAGTTTGGATTTTATCATTTCATCTTGTTTAAAATTACTTACTGCAACTACTGCTTATTGTTTGCATTGCACAACTGCCCATGGACACTAATCATTCCATTATGGCATCCTAATACTGGGCATATGGAAGATGGTAAAGAAACTTTTTTTTCTCAATGACCTTGACAACAAGCTTCTTCCAAACAACTGATGATGTAGTCATATCTATTCATAATTATGTGCATTTACTTCTCTTCATTCATGTTACATATTGAAACGATAAGGTATTTTCTTTTGCTGTAGTAACTGACTGTCTTATTTTACAGGTGCATCTGATTGCAACATGGAACTTGAAAAACAGAAAACTTTTTGGCTTCTGAAGCTATCACAAATCTTTACATTAAAATTCACTTTTAAATCTTGCTCCAACTCCTTCTTTCCACAGTAGAAGAGTTTCTCAACTCTTTAAAAAGCCCTGTGCTACAGCGTAGATTATCTTGATCCTAGCACAGTCAATGCTGAATATTTATAAACAGACTCAACCCTGCTTTTTAAAGTCATCATAGAACTAGTTGTGAGTACACCTATATTAGATTTCTACTGTCACAAAATGAATGACAGCAGTAATGTTCATAGATGCCATACCTTAAATTTCCTTAAGGTATGTAACAAAGGAGACTGTTTGTTTCATTAAAGATTTTTAACCATTTCTTCAACATCCACAGAGGCAAAAAACAGGGAAAACAATACAGATCACTGTCCCCTAGCCCAGATTATGCATCATATTTCATTTTCAGTGAAATTCCCTTTTAGAAGTAATAAATTTAAAAGGCTTAATTGGGTGAATTTTAAAAGTTGAAATGGTTGCCTATAGAATGCTCTAAATAGTCTTGTTACTTCAATTTGTTCCATTCTCCTGACTCACCTTTTACATTAAAAATTATAGTTTCATTATCTGCAATAGAAATGGAGGATCACGAAATTCGTAATATAGGACTATGGTTTGACATCAGGAAAGATGGAATAATAAAAACTGAGCATTTCATTGGATTGCACAGTTAGAACTAAAACCAAAACTTGATCCTCAATTTTTTGATTGCCAGAGTCAGAAGTGGAAGAAATTTCACGCAAGACCTTTTTGCAACGTCAACATTAATTGCAAAGAATAATGGTAATTTCTGTGTTTCATCTTGTCAGTTATTTTTTGGAATGGAGATGTTTAAATTGGGGTAGGAAGACTCTAAGAACTTCATATGAAGAGAAGGGCAGAAGGGACTGAGTAGATACGCCTGTGAAAGGATTTCTTCTAGACCGGTTTCCTAAACAAACGAGGCTTATATAATCACACTGTGTATTTATCATATGGTAACAAGTCTGTTCTACTCTAATTGAATAGGTTGTCCTATTACCACTACATCTGACAGCAATGGAGTTTTATAAACAAAATTGATTAGTTTCTTAAAAGTAAGATTTATATAACAAAGACATGAATAATTCTCACATTGAAGGAAAGGCTGCCATCTAAACCTACACCTTACCAGAAACAACATAATTACATGTGAAAAATACCTTCAAATGCTGAAACCATCACAACACAACAGTACTTCTTTCTGAGTGTCAAAATGTACCATAAGACACAAGTCTTTGGCAAACAATGTTAGAGGGCTCAAGAAATTACCTGGTTTCCTTTTCTTTCATACAATCAAGCATGAGGCTGCTATTAAGTAGCTGTGGAAACTTACATTCTCATATATTTTCCCTTAATCACACTAAATCATTAGTTTATTTATGAAAACATCCTTTCTCTGATCCCCAAGTTCCAATGAAAAGAGAATTTTCAGGAGAAAATTCCTCCTCAAATGATACCAGTTCTTGTAATAGTAGCTTCTAATTGCTGCAGACAATGTTGAAATGTATTAATTTCAAGTAACAGCTGATCACAACAGATAACCAAATAGAATACTAAATATTACCATCACTTCTTTAACTTTTATATTTTTAAGGATGAATAAAACTGCTTACAACTTTCTGTGTGAAAGCAAACGCTAATCACCAAAGTGTTATTTGAAAGGCAAAGAAAGCAAATTTGTCAGTCAGCTTTATCTAAAGGCACTTCAGAACAAAGCAGTCACTGGTAGGTTGAGTATGAAGAGTAAAATGAGGGACAGCTTTACCTTCACTGCAGTTTTCTTCATCACTTCCATCTTTACAGTCATTATCTCCATCACACTGGAATGCACTAGGAATGCACTGCCCGTTTCTGCATTCTACCAGACCCTGACTATGACATGCTAGAGACAAAAAAAAAAGGAAGGATATTCAGATCAACCTTGGTTAATGAAGGTCTAAATTATTTTTGAACACATCTTGAAATTGTTTTAAGATGAGCTGATAACATTGCTTAGCACCGAAGGTCGCTAAACATTTTTCATTATATGTAGGCTACGTTTTCATTTGCCTACAGCTATGCTGATCTTTAATTACAGGGACTGAAACTAAACATCAGATTTTAGCAACAGGCTGAGATGAAGATTCACCTTTTCCAAGAAAAAAAACAAACATACTTTTTGCTCACATAAAAACAGTCACCTTTTCTTTGCCCACTTACATTCCTTTATTCAGATTTAGGTTCTCAGAATTTGGGGAAAATTGTAGGTCAGTGGTTGCAAGGTCAAGCACTGAATGGCAGCAAGTATCAAAGCAGCATAAGCATATGTATTACAAGAACCTTAATCACTAAAAACATGTGCTAGTTCCCAAGGACTTAATTGTGCAACCTCAGCAATATTATAGTAGAGTTGTTTTGCAGATATACATCATCATCACAGCTGACAGAAGTCCAAACTCTGACAAGATGTGACAGACATCAGAAAGCCATCACAAACTCAGAATGTCTACATCTTAGGTTATATCCATTCATCCATTACTCTTTAATGAGAACATTACAATTAACAAAAAAGCTAATTCTGTAATTAACAAGAATCTGAAACACAATGGCAACAAACGTTTCATTTGCTGCAGCTGGCTACCAGAGGGACAGCTGTCAACTGTGAACTTCTGAAATCAAATGAGCTTAGTGTTTGCCTTACAAGCAGTAAGTTAAGTATATTGCTTAACTTACATTTTGGTTTTTATGTTTAAAGAAAGAAAAAATTAATTTAGACATTAAGGGAACTTACAGCAATTGATTTCATCTGATTTGTCTGTACAGTCATGATCACCATCACATACCCAATCAGCTATTATACATCTCCCATCTCCACACTGATGATGTGTCACTGCATTACAATCTAAATAAGATGTAAATTTGAGAACAAAAATAATTAAAAAAAAAAGGATAGATTAAATTTTTTAAAAGTTCTGTTACTGATGAATTGTTCTATGCCTATATAGATAATCAATCTTAATAATGAGCCATTTTGCATTAGTAAATTACAATAAGAGATTTTCTCCACCTGCAGATACTTTGTAGATGGTGGTTAAGTATGTTCTGAATTCTATTGCTATATAGATAGTGATGCACTCATTTCTTCTCTCAGGTGCACTGTTGTTTCCATTTGCAACTAAACAAGTTCCTAAGATTTCTTAAGCAGATAAAAGGGCCTTCTGGATTCCCATCTCATCAAATGATTTTCAATTGCTGTCAGAGAAAACCATTCCCTACATTTATCTTTTTAATAATAAGTAAAAATAAATAAATAAATCAGTCTTTCTCAACTGCCATATGTGGCCCTTAATCAGAAACTATGTTTTTTGCATACACTCAGAATTTTCTATAAGGATGATCTACAAATAGACTTTTCCAATCTATATCTGACCCTTTCCACCTGAATGGTTCCACAAATAAGGAAAAGCATTCTGTTGAGCAGACTGAGTTTACACCAAAATAAATAAATAGGGAGGGTAGACACAGTCCAGATTGCCAAATCTCCTATGAAACCTATTTACAGACTGTACAAAAAGTTAAATCTTAAATTTTATACAGAAAAAAAAAAAAATTCTCATGGTAAGAATGGTAGGAGTCAGATTAATGTTTAGAAGAGTCTTTAATCACAGATGATTTATGGAAAAAAAAAAAAAATCCACAAAACAACTGTGAATTAATTTGGAGAAAAATACAAAACAGATCTTGGAAAAAAATGTTCCTTTATTTTTACTTTTGAAATTCTCTGTGCTTTAAAAAAAAAAAAAAAAAAAAAAAAATTCCACTTTTTCAAGAATTATTTTAGAGCCCTTAGTTTTTCTCCAGTGTAGTACCAGAAGCAAAAGTTAGAAAAAATACAGCTTTCAAAGTTTTCCAAAATTTACATGTGAGGATTACTCTTTTTTTGTGGCAAAACTTATTTTTTTTCCTATGAAAAGTAAATGCAGGTAGAAAGACAGATGTAAGGAGATAGAATTTGAAAGAAACAGAATTTGATCATCAAAACAGACAAGTTCACTATGAAGTTTATGTAAAAACAGTTCAGTTATAAAACAGTTGGCATCACTAGTGTGTAGCCTCTTATGGTTTGCTTTAATCTGAGTTAAATTCAGCCAAGTCATCAAGAAAGCAACCATAACATCTTGAATTAGTTTAAAACAAATTGCAAATCAGAATATTTCTTCAAAATTCCACTAGCTTAAAAATTTGGATTAACCCAGAACTCTCCTTCAAACCTTTTCAAATTGCGTACAGAATTTGTGAGCTGTTTTTACTTTGCCCAAAAAGAATAACAGCAGGGTTATGGAAGGTACTACTCTTTTAGTAGTTTAAGGAAAAAGATTGCTGGCTGAAGCAATACTGCTATCTTGAAGACTTGAGAAAAAGCATAAAAGTCCCATTTACCACAGTTTTGTTCATCACTAAGGTCTCCACAGTCATCATATCCATCACAAACAAAGGTATAATTTAGGCATTTTCCCGTGTTGCAACGAAATACATCATCACTGCAGTCTACAAAACAAATTTTTGTAAAATGTTAACATGACATTGACACATTTATATGAAGGATGAACAGTGGACTGTATTAACTGAAACAGGATTAGCACAAGATCTCCTGCAATGTACAGGTCTGCATTAATTCTCAATGTGTAACAGTTTTTTTAGAATCTAATACGGAAGAAAAGAAAAATCAAAAGCTATTTTTACAGATTTTTATTCTGTTCCTACCAATTGCTCTTTTGATCAATACCATGAGGAGAAAGTGCTCTGGCTACACATATGGACCAAAATGTTTAATTAATTTATGTATATAATGTTCTCAAGACAGGTTGTGGGTTTCACCAGCTAGATTACTATAACAGTCCTGAGCACCTGAAGGGGCTATTAGGTGGAGCTGAAGCTAGTACCAGCAAAATAAAGATCTACAGACCCTGCTTTTGAGCCTGCCTTTGATCTTACAATGGTTTCAAACAAGCTTTATGCTTTACACATTTTTGAGCCCAGAATTTATCCTGATGTGGTCTTGTTAAGGAATTCTTAGCACTGTCACCCCTAAGTGGGTTTAGCCTTTTTTTCCATGGCTAAAGCCTTCAGTAAAGCCTTGATAAATATTCTCTGAGAATATTCAAAATGCTTGAATAATATCAGGTTTGATAAAACCATGGAATCTACGTTTTACTGAGGAAAGGAGGGAGAAGAGAAAATAGGGTTGGCAGTGTCTGGTCTCATTAGCAATACCTTTTGATTGCAGAGACATAGTTTGGAAGCATGTGACCTAGTTTCACTGCCTTCCTCAAAGCTTTTACTTCACATCTGGCTTTTCCAGGGAGAATGTCATGATATAGAACAGCTGGGTGGACAATCCTTCCTTCGGGTTGAAGCTATGCCACTGGAACCAAGGAAATTCTTTGTGCCCTTTCTTACTGGGATATGTAGGCATTTTAACTGAGCTCTTTCCTGAACAGCATACAGAAAGAGCTCCAACAGCAGGGACTGGAACAAGTCTTTCCCCTCAGATGAGATGCACTAAACAGAATCATGCTACCACTTGCTTCTCTTCTTGGCATGTGAGTCCTTGTCTTCATGATTGCACAGTGGTCCCACTTTCAAAGAGAAGAGTGTCCTTCTACATGTTACCCACTCTCCCAGAAGGTGCAGTGGGGATTTTAGCCCTCCAGATCAACATCAGCCAAGTGTTCCACCTCCTGGGTGAGTGCTCTAAGTTTTACCACCTTAACTCTAGAACATGAATCACTTATTCCCCTTCCTCTACAGAAGTATTCATGTTTTCTACAAGTTTTGCATCCTCTTACAAAGTCCAAACAGAATTTATAGCACAATGCAAAGGACAATGCTTTAGGACATAAAGTGAAATAATATGGCTGAGCCATGAGCTTTGTACTCAATAGCTAATTTAGCTTTAAAAGAAAAGGCATGAAACAGTAAATAACAAAAACCTGGAACTAAATGAAAATATTTAAGTTCCAGTTCCATGTAAGCAGAACAATAGCCAGCTGAGAGTAGAATTCTAAACATCACTTGTTTTGTGTATGCAACAGTGTGAAATACTCTGGCAACCTTTATCCTTATTGACCAGTTTGTAACTCTGACAGTTTCTATGCTTCCATTGCTCCTCGTGCAAATGAAACAAAGCTGTCTTTTTCTATGTTGTTTCCTCTGGATATTTTTTTTTTAATTTCCATCCATATTCCCATTCCTGTTTACATTCATACCTCTGTAGCTGCAGCACTGTCCTTTAGGGTATGGCAGCTCTCAGGCCCACACAGACAGAGTAAACAAAAAGAATATGAACTTCCTTGCAAGGAAATAAGCATCATTTGATTAAAATCTAACAGTCTTAACCTACATTTTCTTAAAAAAATTGACAGTAATATACAGTATAGGGTAGCTGTTTACTTCCATCAGAACAAGACATGCACTTTGCAGCTTCCATTTATAACTAATATAAGCTCAACTTAAAATTTTGTTAATTATGAGACAAGCCTAGTTTTCATAAAATTAGATACAATTCCTATTCTATGTTCCACTAAACACAAATAAAGCCTAGTCAATCTCTTGCATTCAGCAACCTTTTGATCTCTGTTCAAGCATACCCTGTTTTCACCACTTCACTATTGCATCGTGTGTCCTTCTGACCATGAATCACCTCGGCCCAACACTCAGAGGTGATTTTAGGAGTCCTAGATTTTAAGGAGGCATTTTTAAAGATATATGTGCAAACTCTATGTACAAATTCTGCCACTTCTAGGAGTAAACTTAATTCAACAAGATGCTCTATTCTGGAGAATAGCATGCAGTGACAAATGTATGTAAACAATCCCTTTTCTATTTTATTACTAAAGTGGTCTGCGTTAGGTTAGGGTATCTTCTTTACCCTTTGTAAAAGATAAGTATGACAGAGAAAGTCACATGAGGAGGAAGAGGAAGCGAGTGTATGTATTTTGGGGAAGTGTGTGTGTAAAGGCAGACAGAGGGATGCAAGAGCCTGTTGCATTTGGTCATTACATGTAAAACTTCCTCATTGGGATGCTTCTGACAGTTCCAGGCTTTGGCACTGACAATTTTGCATTTTTAAATCACTCTTACAGTTTCTTTCCTGTTCATATTTCTATGTGATAGCTGGCTGAGCTGAATTCTGATTCCCTAGCTGGTACCTTCCATTATACCATGTCACAGAGTACATGTGTGCAGAGCAACATGATGAAATCCTAAATATCAGTTTTCAGCTGCAGCTATGTAAAAAAGTGACACTAAGTAAATTAAACCATACTTTCAAAAAGAGGCATGGGTTCTGCTAAATCCTAACTATTGCCTGCATGCTTATTGTGGCCCATGAAAGGGAAGAACAGAAAAATGCACATCAAGAGCCAGGAATAGAAAACTGATTGCATCATGATCAATTTCTGGATGCAGCCTGAAAGGAGATTCTAGGAAGATCTATTAATATTAAAAAAGATTAAAAGCAGTGACCTCTAAATTTCATAACATATATAATTTTCAACATTAAAACTAAGGAGGCACAGCTAGAGGATTCATTCATGTAACTTTAGAGATCTCCATAATTTAATTTCTAAAGCACACAGACCATTTAAATTATCTGATTAAATTCAGATGAATCGTGCATCGGAAGTGTCTGTTTCTCTCAGCTGATTCTCTGTACAGCCAGATTAGACATTTAGCTCAGAAAAGGTCAACTGCACAGGGACAGACAAATCCCTCACTAATGTATGTAACTTCGTAACTATAAACAAGAGACATCTCTCCAAACTGGTAGCATCTGAAATAAATATAAGAAGCCATGTATTTTGGGATTGCAGATGAGGGAAGCTTCAAGAAGAACAGGGACATCCCAGGAGAACAGATATATTTACATTTCATCTCTTGTTACCTCATCTTGTCATGGAAGCTGATCACAGCGTTACAAGCACAGTTTTTTCACCATGAGGACAATTAGACATTGGAATAATCTCCCAAGGGAAGTGGTGGATTCCCCTACACTGGACAGTTTTAAGACTCAGCTTGACAAGGTGTTGGGCCACCTCATTTAAACTATAGCAATAGACAAGTAAGATGTTCTGCTATTGAGGCAGTTGTCTTAAGATGCATAAAAGAAATATTAAAATTAGTATGAATTAAATGTGAAAGGAAATATGTGTGTACATGAAGCCATCAGAAGGAAGAGCAGAACAAGACCTGAAGGAATGCTATATGTTAACTGCTAGAGAGCACTGTAAGCATGACTTAATTTAAATGATCAGGCAGCAAGATGAATTATCAACCTGACTTAAAGACAAGGAAACAAGAAACATAGAATCATTTAGGTTGGAAAAGACCCTTATGATCACCTAGTCCAACCATTAACCCAGCACTGCCAAGTCCACCGCTAAACAATGTCCCTAAGAACCACACTTCTACACAACTTTTAAATACCTCCAGGGATGGTGACTCCATCACTTCCCTGGACAGCCTGTTCCCAGGCTTGACAGCCCTTTCAGTGAATAAATTATTCTTAATACCCAACCTAAATCTCTCCTGGTGCAACTTTAGGCCATTTCCTCTTGTCTTCTTAGTTGCCACGGGGGAAAAGAGACTGACATCCATCTTGATACAACCTCCTTTCAGGTAGTTTCTAAGAGCTATAAGGTCTCCCCTCAGCCTTTTCTTCTTCAGGCTAAACAACCCCAGTTCGCTCAGCTGCTCCTCATAATCCTTCTTGTCTAGACCCTTCACCAGCTTCATTGTCCTTCTCTGGAGATGCTCCAGCACCTCAATGTCCTTCTTATAGTGAGGGGCCCAAAACTGAATGCAGTATTCAAGGTGCAGCTTCATCAGTACTGAGGTACAATCACTTCCTTAGTCCTATTTTGGATCCAAGCCAGGATGCTGTTGGCCATCGTGACCACCTGGGCACACTGCCTGCTCATATTCAACTGGCTGTCAACCAACACCCCCAGGTCCTTTTCTGCCACGCCATTCTTCCCCACACCTGCAGCATTGTATGGAGTTGTTGTAATCCAAGTGCAGGACCCAGCACTCAGCCTTGTTGAACCTCATGCCATTGGCCTCAGCCCATTGATCCATCCTGTCCAGATCCCACTGCAGAGCCTCCCTACCCTGAAGCAGATCAACACTCCTGCCCAGCTTGGTGTCATTTGCAAACTTACTGAGGACACACTCAATCACAAAGATCATGAACAACCCCAGAGACACAACGAAAGTAAAATAACCTAAGTGTCAGGAATATTTTCCAAGAAATACTCAGTCCCTAAGACTGTAAAATGCTTGTCAGAAGAGTAAATCATCACTGCCAACAGGGAAGGCTAAAATATGTAGACAGACTTTTTCCATAGGGCCTATAGCAGTAAGACAAGGGGTGACGGTTTTAAACTAAGAGAGGGTAGAGTCAGACTAGATATAAGGAAGAAAGTTTTTATGACAAGGGTTGTGAAACACAGGAACAGGTTGCCCAGAGAGGAAGTAGATATCCCATCCCTGGAAAAATTTAAGGTCAGACTCTGAGCAATGAGATCTGGGTGAAGATGTCACTGCAGGGAGGTTGGACTAGATGACTTTTAAAGGTCCCTTCCAACCCAAACTATTCCATGATTCCATGAGGCGACTTAAGAATTTGAGATCACCATCCACTGGGATATATTGAAATAAACCATGTCCAGGGTTGAGACCAAGAGAACTTTCTATACAGACAGCTATGTATCTGCTATAAAATCAATGCCAAGGACAAGGAAAAGATACAACAATCTTCAGTTCATTACCCAATGCATGTTACTCTTCTGATGCATGTAATTGATCCATTTAAAAAGCAAAATGCCCCAAAATACCTCTAATTTCCACATGGCTCCTTGCAAAAATCTTAGAATCTGCTTCTGGGCAGAAAATTTAGAGGAAAAACACATGCTGTAGCTAAAATGAGCAAAGGTAAACACATTCAATGACAACTGAGACAGTCTAAATGTCAATACACGTAAATACTATGCAAAGCTTGTATACTGTATCAATAGTCTTCTTTAGTTTTCAGGTTTCCCTGAATGGATTCAGTGCTTCAGCGACACACTGCAAGGTTTAAAAAACTTACTGCAATGGAGCTCATCACTCCAATCATCACAGTCATTGTAGCCGTTACATTGCAGCTTCCCTGGGATGCAGATCCCACTGGCACACAAGAAACTCTCTTCTCTTCCACACAGTGCTGAAATGAGAAGAAAAGAAGGAATGCATGTTAAACTTTTCAGGGTAAGAAGAAATAAACAGAAATGAAAGGTAGTTAGAACAGTGAGTCTTAATTGATGCACTTGAGCTTCAATCTATTATTACATATAAAAAGCAATTGTACAGAGTAACTGTTAAAAACTGACCTTAAGTTGGGAGGGATTAAACAAGCTCTTTTTTTCCCCATTAAATACATGCATTGGAATACCCAAGCAAAGTTACAATAAATGGATCTTCTCAGCCAAGGTGTCCAGGCAAAAGATTATCGGCTTGAGATTTAATGGTGTCATAGCACAGACACTTTTCTAGAGGGGAAAGATTCCTCAAACATTCTTATAAACCGATGAACTCTAGAAGACAGTCATCACTGCTATTTGATATATAGGGAAAGGAGATGTCTAAAGAGACACACACACACAAAAAAAAAAAAAAAACCTAAAACCCAAACCCTAGCACTTTAAGTATCCCACTGGAGATACCTTGTAGAGCTATTACGTTCAGAGGGAGGGAACACGTTAACACCTTCCCATTCACATCCTTTGAGGAACTTAAAAGGATGCAGATCATCAGTTACATCTGAATCCATGCAATAGAGACCAAACTTCCAAGTCTTTGTTTTAAAAAACACTGGCTGAGAAAAATGCCTGTAAAGCATACAGATGGGGAAAGATATCAAGTGAAAATTACATGGGGATGCAAAGTAAAGATATAAAGTCAAAAAGCAAATATTCATTACAGACCCTGTTCGTTGGGTTTTGTTGGGTTTTGGTGCTTGTTTGTTTGTTTTGTGGTTCTTCTTTGTTGTTGTTTGCTTGTTTGTTTGGCTTTGTTGTTGTTTGGTTTTGTGGGGGTTTTCTTTTTATTTTTTTTTTGGTTGGTTTTTTCCAAAAGCCACAGGTAACAGTTAGGCTACTCAACAAAGTTAAACTTAAAAAAGATCAGAAAAATAACCCAATAACTTTACTTTAAGCATACTTATATGAAATGTGAAATAGCTTTCATAGACAGGAAAAAAATCCCATCACTTTGACAGTGTAAAAAAAAAGAAAAAGAAAAAGAAATTTATTCACATGTGAGAACAGCAAGTTCAAATAGTAAAATAATAAAATCTTGTGAAAGTTCAAAATTCTACTCATAGATATTCCCCTGTAATTCAAACTTCGTATCCAAGTTTGCCAAGAACAATAAAGATCTCTAACTGTAGCTTTCGATTACCACAATGCTAATCACAGGCATGGAAAAACAACAGTTTTTTCATTGCAACGTTGTTTGAAAACAACAGCAGCAGCTATAGAATCTCTCCCACCATTAAAGTCATTTTGCACCTAATCACAGCATAGCTCTGTACTTCTCATTTTAAAATGCCTAAATTTACATTTTCCATATTTCTATAGGGGAATTGATTTCCTATTTTTTCTATCTTTATTCTCTGAATGATGATGCTTAAAGTCTGGAAAGTATATATAGAATATACATATTAAAAGCAAAAAAATGCTTACTGAATATGCTCATAATGATTTTGTATTCCTCACAACATGTTTACCAGCAAGTATATTCATGCAGAATTTAAAATGAAATTACTGAAAAATAACTAAATACCTAATGACAGAATTTTAGTCGCATGAGCTCTCATGACCTCAGTTTGGCACTGCAGTAAATGATATGACAAAGGTAACACAATACATAAATTTCAGATGTAGCCATTAATAAATAGGTGGCTATGATGACATTTGTGTCAACATTTTACTTGGTGCTGCGCTCAGTAGAATTCTTAGTATATGGAATTACCCTTAACAGTGAAGTATTAACTACAATAATGTGTTGATGAAGCACATTTTCAGGCAAACAAAAATTAAGTTTACGTGAAGGAACAGTCCTAAACTCACACACTGCTAATGTCCCATTTAGACTCCTCTTTTCGAGACAACATTTCACTTACAAAAGGAGTGAAAGTTCTTTATAATCTCTTCCAACAAAACAGTCTGTCATGAAGTAACTCAGAGCATACAAGGTATTTCATTTTATATGTCTCCAGAATAAAATAAACATAAAAATGAAGCAAAATAGAAAGCAAAGCAGTGCTGATAAAATCTGGGAGTTTCACAAAGCATGCAGATACAATTTAAGGATATAAAAGATGAAAGCTAGAAAAAAACAACTGAGAAACATGAAGTCCTAGACATTAGAATACTAGTAACTGGGTTTTTTCCTTCATTAAAAGTATACAGTCGTGTTCTGACATCTAGAAGTGCTGATCTAGATTTTCAGTAGGGGGCAAAATCACCTTCTGTTGTCAGTATATTATGATTTTCACAGTTGCAAAGTATTATCTATCTCATGATAACTGCTCTTAAAACTGATGGAAATACCACGACCTTATTTTAAGAAAAAACCCACCTACAAATACAGCTAATATTCCCTTACACAGCACAAGTTTTCATCATTCTTTTCCCCTAAAAATCTTTATTTTCTATTTTCTGATTTATAAAACATCCTCCATTGTCTTCTGGTTGGGGAGCAGACAGAAAATTTATCTGAAAAACTCATTACTTTCTCAAGTAAAAATTAATTTCTTGCCTTGTCTTATTAAATACCATAAGCTTGACCTGATTTTTAACAGTGAAAAAAAATCAGGTAGTTGCAAAAAGTCCATATGTGATCTTATTTGTTAAAGTTCCACTGATTTACAAGAGCACACAATGCCATTAAAATAAAAAAGCCTAGTCAAGGTAAGATGTTCTTATGGAATAAGGTATTTTCTATGTGTTCCAGAGGTAAAGGTTCTCTTCCCAGCTCTGCTGCAAACTTTTTGCATCACCATGGACAATTCAGGCCATCTGTGCCTTAACTCTATACTTATAAAATGGTATAGATGAAAAAAGATGAAAAAACTTCTCTGTTTCCTTGGTATCTTTGAGGAGAAAAAATATTAACCTTACTACTACAAAGTTAATGCTGCAGGAGTCTTATGAACTTCTTTTCACACTGATGAATTGTTATTCAAGATTTCCCACAGGAACTGAAATATATTTCCATTTTGGGAAACATCAGGATAGCTCTTGGAGGAACATCACTGAATACAAGAAGGTCAAGAGGAAAACCTGAAAGATAAATCTCAATGGAAACAATACAATCTTTGAGATAGAACAAAGCCATTTAAAACTGCATCAGTGAATGATCCATTTTAAAGGACCTCAACAGGCAGTCATGAAAAGACGGTTACAACTATTAAATCTGCCCTTAAGACTAAAAATTAGTCACTAATGTACCTACAAAAAATATAATAAATTCTGCTCACCATCAGCCTTTCTGTATAGGAACATGATATTCTCCACAATTTGCCAAACCACTAGGTAGGTGCAGAGTGGATGCTGTGATGTGCCACTGAGCACCGGACGTGCCTAAACATGCAGAATGTGCTTTTCAAAAATGACAAATAGCTCCAGCTTGCACTGACTGCAAGTACAATTAATTATCCAGATTTCCAAATTTATTTGTGGTCCTAGCATAGCAGTGCTTCCTATTGCACAATGGCAATGGAGACACTCACACACTTTCAGCACCTTCATTCTTACTCTCAATTTTTGGCAGCAGGGATTTTTTTTTTTCCAATGTATTTACATGCTTTTTTAAGTCTGAAATATTATTTATCATCCCCAGGAAACAGGGCAGTCTTACACTTAGTCACACACAACTTTGTACGAAAAATGAGTTTTTATTAAAACTTAGTAATTTCAAAATCTTCACATTGTCAGGTGTACTTTCCACTTGGGCAGCACATGATCTTGACTTTGCAATAAAAACATTGTTTTCCATTTGTGTAATGAGGCCATGGTTATTGCCATGAAAGCTACAAAACCACCAGCACCACCCTTTTGCCCACCCGTGTAACATGCTCCTCAGGAGGCTTCCTTGCTACCAACCGTGCAGTTGGATGTATTTCCTAACTTCTTACTGAAGAGTTACAGCCTCACCACTATTCTAACATTTTTGCAAGGGTATTACAAACTGCAAAATAAGATAGTCTTAACAGCAACATGAGATTAGAGGGCATTCACATTCTCCTTTTATAGGGGGGAAAAAAATGAAGCACTGAGATATTAAGGTGAAAGTTATAGTAAGTAATGAATAATAACTTCAATTGTCCAATCTAAGACACGCCAGTATATGTTGTGTTTGGGTTTTTTTCTGGAGAGTAAAGACTAATGGTATTTTACATGTTCAAAGAGTAACTCCTGTTACCATTACCTGTGTATACAGGAGCATGCTCCAACTGCAAACGAACCCCAGCTATGCAAATGAATAGTTCAGTTAATAGGAAGTGTGCAAAGAACAGTTAAAGTTTTTATTCCAGTGCCTTGCAATGTTAAGCAAGTTCTCTTATGCATTACACTTTCCAATTGCTACAATCAGTAAGCCCTACAGGGGCACCTACAAACAATAGCCTTCCTCAGCATGGGCTCTACTTCCCTGTAGAACAGAGTTTATCCCACAGATGATGACATCAGCTAAAAATAGAATATGATAACATAATCAAAAGGTTGTAATTCATCATAGAAGAAAGGCTTTTTGAGGTTGGAAAGTTTACTGTAACTGACTTGGAAATCTTAGATTCTTCTAACATGGGCTTTTATACAATTTCTTGCATATTCAAGAAAGAAAACAGCATAAATAGATAAAAACAAATCATTAAGGAACCATCTTGATTTGCTTACAGAACTCCATCAGCACAGATCTTCACTGGTGCTAAGAAAGCAACAATAATAGCCTTCTACATGAATATGCCAAAGTGGCCTGGGAGAATAAAGGTAAAAAAACCAGGAAAGATATTTATCAGACCATTTTTCCTACAGATCAGAAGAGCAAAGATTCTGGAGTCCCATATTAACTTCTGGGTTGTGAATAAATGTGTGTTCAAGCACTTATAAATTATTCTGAGTCTCCCTTCCTAATACATCTCTACCCTGTTCTACTTCTGTCCATAACTGATTTCCATCTTGAACCACTTCTCCATTTCTTCTTGAAGTGAGCATCTTCCTATTTATCTTGTATGTTATATGCAAACAAGAGGAAGGATGAAATCCATTTTCCTTCTCTCAGTTTTAGCACCCAGAAGCAATCAGAATGAATTTTAAGAAAAATTGATCTCACCTCTTGCAGTTTTCTAAATAGGTGATGACTAGAATGTTTTGCCCTGTCAGTGCAGTGTTCAGGCCAAGGAGAGTACACGCACTGTGGAAAGTACCTCCAGTGAATGTTATTTCTGCTTACTACCAAGCTTGTGCAAGATTTCAGAAGGTTGATAATTCAACCATACCTTCAAAGACTGGGTTTCAGTGCCATTTATAGAAGCCTTGTCTTATGCTGCTAAGCAAACACTTTGTTGAATGTTGAATTTTGATATTTGATCCAAAACCTGGAGGATTTAGATATGCAACCATTTATAAGACTTTGTCGAACACAGGCAAACAGCTGCATACTCAGAAATGCTAGGACTGTTTGAAATAAAGCAGCAGCAGCAGAAAAAAATGAAGCCTGAAATAGATGTCTTACACAGATGTCAAGAACTTTTCTGCTTCTCACACCATCTCACCAGCAAGTAGGATGGGGGTGCACAAGAAGCTGGGAGGGGATTCAGCTAAATTATTTCCTTGTTTTGTTTTCCTTGTGTGTGCAGCTTTTGCTTTACCTATTAAACTGTTTTTATCTCAACCCACGAGTTTTCTCACTTATGCTCTTAGGATTCTCTCCCCCACCCAGCTGGGGTGGACTGACTGAGTGGCTGGGTGGTGCTTGGTTGCAAGCTGGGGTTAAACCATGACAACTTCCCTGCTGGATTACTAGAATGCCATGTATGAAAGATTATGTGGGAAGGTCCCTGGAAAGCTGCAGATAGCACAAACTGAAATTAACATATTATTCTACCATCCTCAAAATTGGCATCTGGCTGCATTTCAAGGTATAGCAACAGAAAAAGTAACATGTATCTGTGAAAACTACCATGAAAAGTGCTGATACATTTTTATTTCTTTTTTAAGTGGAGACAACATTCACCATCTAATGCTATGAAAAGAACTAGGTGGTGCAAAAAAAACCCTGTTTTTAAAACAACCAAAAAGTTGTAGTCTTCATACAATGCATAGATAAATGGTAACACTTTGCAACAGGATACTATGGATGCTAAAACGTACACAGATCCATGGAACAAAGAGACACATTAATAGAATAAAAATCTATAGTGAGTCACAAATTACAGAGAAGTCCTTGAATCTCAAACAGATGGAAAATGCAGGAGTATTTTGAAAAAGTATTGCCACATAGTCTCACACTGTTCTCCTATTCTTCTTTGGGCATCTGATCTTGGCAGCTTTGGAGTCAGCTTTACAAGATAGATGGACTTTTTGTATGAACCAATGCAGTCACAATAGCACAGTGGGACACAGAGGAATCCCTGTATTCTCTTGCCTGAAGATTTTCAGCAACTGCCCCCTATACCCTTGTGTGTACACTGTATGCATCTTGTAGATGTCAATTCTAGAAAGTTTTGATACTAGGATCATGATCACAGATTTCACAAAGTTTCAACTCCTTCCCCCCAGGAAACTGTCGATTTCTCGACTTCCTTACAATGCAAATCCTGTGGGAGAAAGAACACAAAAGACCTTTCTCTTCCACTCAAGTGAAGTGGCCTGAAAACGACACATAGGAAACCCGAAGCTGGAAAAGAAACAGGCAAAGAACAGGAAGGCAGGCAGAGATAAATGGTGGGGGAGGCAGAATGGGAGAAAAAAACAAAATCAAAGGACATAAAAAAATATAATGTGGACTCAACAAAAGTAAAGAATGAGTGCTTGGGGGAAACAGTTTTTTTTCAGCTGTGAATGTTTCCTCACATGAAACACCACCACAAGCCTGAAAAACATTTTGTCTCACTCAAAAAAATTTTTCACTATTGCTGTTTTTGCGGCTGGTCAGTATCAACATTACACATATGCAGATCATCTCTCTTCTTTTCACTGCATTAAGTGAACAAAGGCACAGAAGAAAGATAAGGTCTTCCTGACTTATAAAAGCTTTTTCTCAAATAAATTCTGTATTGAATGTGTGTAATAAACACCTGGTTGTAACCAGACAGTGCCTTTCAATCTCTGCTCAAAGGTATTCCTCAAAACCAATTCTCTAAATTGATACCAGTGTGAAAAATCCTGGAAGATAAACTGGGCACCATGGAAAAACAGAAGAGTAGCAGAACAAGTGGGGCTTTATTCTTGGAATAAAACAAAGCAAGATCTGCATTAGTCAAACATATTTGGTTAAGAATATTAGAATTTTCCTTGTATACACTGTATTAATTCTCTTGAGCATTATCTGTACTGTTTGCAATGTTCAGCTTACGCAGGACAAGGTAACGTATGATCACAGCCACTAGAAAAAAGTTTTAACTGTTTGGCTGAGTTACTGTAGAACTCAAGGCTACATTTGGGTAAAGGGAATGTTATAAAAGAGAGAAGTACTGCTAAGTCTATAGTTCCAGTGTTAATACATCTATTAAGTAGTTGTTTTTACAGTATCTTAAAATGTTATATATTAACTGTTAATGACTAGTGTTAACATTCTTCATGTTGGTGCTCCAATTAAATGCTTCTTATCCAGCTTAAAACAGGCTAAGAGCTCCTGTGGTATCATCTCCAAATAGCTGAAAGAGCTCACACCAACTACACATGCATTTAGCCCTTTCGTGACCTTGAACGATGCAGGACATTTATCAACATGTGCAATAATTTCTATGGTTTTGCCAAGAAGGGAGATTATCCGGGTTATCAGCAATGGTTTTCCCTACTTAACAACGACTATATGTTTTCTAACCAGAAAAACTACTGCAATAACCAGTGAGCAAAATGTTCACAAAGATTTTTCTTACAGAATAGAAAAATTCTGTGTTACTTAAAATTTAATGCTACTTATAATGTCAAGTGTTACTTACACACATACGTACTTTCATTCCTTTTCATGATGCCTTTTTTTTTATTCATTCCTTTTTACAGATTTAAAGTTTCACTACTAATAGGAAGGCATATGCATTTGTAGTATACAGAAATTATTAGAATGCCCCAAATCCATTACAGCATGCAAAGTCCCTTTTTCACATTATTCAGAAAAAACCAAACCAAACAAAAAAACGAAAAAAAAAAAAAAAAAAAAAAAGAAGGTTTGATAAAATCAAAGCTAAAAAAGACTTCTAGCATCTCATCAACAGTCAGTATTTTTCATGCCAAGAAAACACACAGCAAAACCACTTAGTCTAAGAGATGATCTTTCATTCTTTGGTGTAAGTAAAAAAAAAAAAAAGGGTCATATTTGTTGGTTATATATAAGTTATGAGTATGCTGATCAAATGCAATTTTGCCCTGATTTTGTAGGTACAGGCTAAGTGGAAATACAAGGAAATGAACCTCAAGTTCTTGGAGATCAAAACATGAAGAAGTTTTCAATAGCTGCTCCATTACCTTCGGAGTCCTCTGGTGAGAGCAACTGTTTACTGCAATTCACTATGAAACCTCTGAAGGATGATATGCTAGCTATGCTTTACTGACCAAAACCACCGATCTCTATTTACCTTTTACTTCAGGGGAATATTGTCATCTCCCTGTCAATCATTCCAACCAACTTTACCAAGTATCTACATAGATGTAAGATCAGGACTTTACATCAAAAAAACCTGTCTTAAAAAACCTCCAATTTACAGAGCATAGTCATGTATTGTTCATCTTAATAAGGGTATGCGCCTTCAATGACAGATTTCAATCAACAAACATAAATTATTAACATCTGCCTCAGCTTTTGTGGGTTCCACAGGACAGGCCACACCCAACAATGTCATTTTACTATTACACTAGCCTTTCCACCTTCTCTCTTTAGAATTGTAACAATCACAGAGACCAGTAAAGCAGGATATGAGCAACAGAATTTATCATCTGAAGACTGAATAATGTCTTCAGTTCTTGCCCAATGCAGAAGTGAGTAGAATTGACAACTTTGCTTCAACAAGCTTTTCTCCCTGTTAAAATAAATGAGAACTCCCCTTTCTTCTGTAACTGACATGCTTCACTTTGACCTGCTGAGCATGAAATAATCTCCCACCTAAATATCTCTTTGGCATGTGCCCACCTGAAAGATTAAATAGGAATACTAATTCAAACATAACTCCTGAAATTGTTAATGTATATTTATATTTTATATATATTTTTAATATATCATACTCCTTAATCCACGTAAATGAAAAGAACACCGCCCTTCTAACCCCCTGTGAAGGGACACCATCAGAAACTGCCTTACTATTGCAATGATTAGTGCTGCATTATAGTTGCTTTGCTTTTTCATACTGCTACATTCACTGCAATTAAAATATATATATTCACCATGGTAACATAATCACAGAAATCACAATCTGAAAACCCTGAAAACCTCCAGCACTATAATAATGGTGAAAACTGTTTGGACAGAACCTGAACAGTGAAGAAGCTATTTTATAAAGAAAAGAAGTATCACATATGTGCAAATTCTAGACTCTGAGGACAGAAAAACAGCAAAAGTTGCTAGATATGGAAAATTCCATGTATAGCAAATCTAGTTTTCATCTGTGTATCTCTAGTCTTCTCATGTGAATCAATTTTAGAGGTCAATGAAAGAATCACCAATATTTCAAATAAATATGCTGGGTAGAAGAAATTCAAAACAACAGTTTGATTCACCAAAACCCAGATAATGAAGACTCCTAAGTAGTGTCCAATCATAAAATTGATTTACCAGAAGTTCTAACTGCATCTGGAGTGCTCATATAGAGCCTGAATGCCAAAATGTATATCACATGAACACTCGCTGTAAGGACCAGCTGCAATTCTACTTTGCAGTTGCCATCCACTTTTCATCTCTGAAGAGCTGGAACAGTGTTTGTAGAGTCTAATTTCTATAAATTTGACTCAATGTGCACTCTGTCAACAATGATTTTGCACTACGACTATGTCACTGTTTGGAGAATTTAACTGCCTACTTTAGCATTATGCTGACAAACATCAAAAGAAGTCTTAAGAAATCCAGTTCCTGTAAAATACTTACTGGATGGCATCCAAGATGAGGACAAAGAAGAAACCAGTGGCAGAAAGGAAAAAAATATCTTATGCTGACCCACAGTGCTAGAAGAAGGCCACATTTTTGATGTATGCATCTGCATATCCAAAAAAAGGACTAAAGACAGAATAAAGAGGGTACAGAAGATAGACAGACATCAACAGTTACAGTGCAGCAAACACATCAGCTGAGACGTGGCTATTAGCATTAAACATCACACAAAATCAGAGGCAGAACAATCCTTTTAGAGCACAATTACTTTAAAATTGTTTTAGAGAATCACCCCCTCTTCTGTCCACACCTGAATAACAAGTTTTCAACAAACCTTTGCTTAGACTGAGTTTGCTTTTGACCAGAAAGATGCTTCTTATCCACCTCAAATGGACTATATGGCTTTGGAACACAGTAGCTCAGAACTGGAAAACGGGGTAACTGCAGATAAAATGGTCGGTACTGGCTGTATTAGACAAATTAAGTGCATTAGAACCATAAGAAATGGAAAAAGGGGTTTACAGCACAAATTACAATCAGGTCAAAAATCCTGAAAAAGCATTTTTCTTTTACATTTACTGTACACAGAATGCTAAGCAGATAACTATCCTAGAACATCATTCCTTCCTTCCTATAAACTTGTTAACTTTTTTTTCAAAATAGATTTGCCTTGAAATTTCATTGCTGTCTTACACCTTCCCTGGTTTCATGCCTATTTATTCTTGAGAGTTAGGTAACCAGTACAACTATGAACCATCTGGATGATGGTACATCTGTGTTCCTGAGAAGTAGCTATAGTAGTTCCTAACACCCAATGCATTAAATTTCTTTCCTTTTTGACAAATTTTCATCAACTCACCATTCAAAATATAAAATCTGGCTGTTTCATTTTCCATAAATATATATTTTTCTGTACACCATTGTACTTATGTACATGTACTTAAAACTAACAACTGTACCAGTGCTCTGAATATAGTAAAAATTTTTAAAATAGGGCATGCCAAAAGTTCATATACTGAATAATTTGACTGAAATGCTGATGCCAGAGTTCAGTCTGTTTTTTTTCTCCACAGCATTATTATTATTATGATTATTATAAGCTACCCAGGCAGAAGAAAAAGAGCAAGTCTTGCCAACACAACAGGGTAAGCTAAGCATCTTGTTCTGCTTCTGAACTGTTACTTATGTTGCATAAACATTTAAATATTAAAAAAACATTGTTTATGTAACAAACATTTATAAGTGTTTCAGGTGTTTAGTATCCAGCTACATTCTGAAGTCAAATTCACACATATTTATACACAAATGTCTTAGAACTGTGTTTGTTCAATTCTTCCCACTATCCTCATGTCCCTCATACCTGTCACACCAACTCAGAGTGTTAAGATGAGGTTTAGAGCTCTTTCAGGATAGTTTCAAAGAAATCAGGTCAAAGAATTTGGAGCTTGTAAACATCATCATAGAGCAGAAGTTAAGAATCTAAAGGTGCAAGATATGCTGTGCAGAACTGCACTTTTTTATAACTCACTGTTCTCTGAGCTTCTGGCAAACTGGCATTTCCTTACATGGCCAGGTCAGACTAATTACAGGACCAGAAAGATGTGAAAATTTTAAAGGCTGAAAGTATCGTATTTCATGTTACTGTGGACACTGAAATCAAATTAATACATTTTTTCCTTTTAAAAAGGAATGATTGAACAAGAAATTAAACCTAATTTCAAGGTATGGTTTTAACTATAACAACCTCCCTTTTCTTACATCTAAACAGTCCCTTCAGGAGAGGAATGCTATTGAATTGGGACTACAGGGACTTTGGAATTTAGTATACAAAGTTTAATTGGCCTTTTGGGCTAAGGATTTGCATCTAAGAAAAGATGTCAAGGTTTAAAGCTTGCAGGTTTCCTTTTCATTCACATGGCCCTTGGCAGAAAGTAAACCAAAAAACCCCACTCATGATCTACAAACTGAAGCTACATATTCATTTTCCACTTCCCCTACCTATTGCAAATAATATCCTTACTATAATACTACTTGCTTAATCTTATTCAGTAGCTGAACACATATATCTACCCAGAGCATGCAGAGATGACAATGTTGTACGTTATTCTAAGAGGACAGCATGCCTGGCATCTAAAGTCAGAAAGTCAAAGGAAATGGAAATCTGAAGACCATTTCCTCAAAGCATACTAAATGATTCTGAATTACTCAGTTTGAGAGCCACATTATTGAATGCACGAAGAGAACACTTACCGACTACTATCTTCCACTTTGACAAATGGATTTTTCAGTCTACCTGCTCAAGGTGGGAGAAAAGGAAATTAAATGTTTTTTTTTTTCAGTCAGCAAGGGTGTCCAGCAGCTGAGTAAGTAAGCACTCAGTATGTCAGAACTCAGTATGTACATGTTTTGAGAAACTCTTGATTTCCAAAAAGTTTTTCTACGTGCTTTTGCTAGACATACAGCAGCACACTTGACCAGATGAGAACTGTAGTACATTTTCAAGTGTTTAGAAAGTAAGGCAAAATAGAAACCTCTATAAATACTGAAATACTTACTTTTTGACTTCTGAGCAGTAACTTGTTTTCCCTATTGAAAAAAGAGAGGGTATAAAATCCCCATGAGTATCATTCTGCATTTTACTTAAACATTTAGCTGTAGCTAATTTTAAGTTATGAGGGTCTGTCTCCTGTGTTAATTGTGACTCCATGCAGGGACATGATAAATTTTGGAGGAAACTAAGCTCATTAGTACTTCAGAAATACAGTGACATGTTTTCCAAAGAAATATTTCTTTCTACACTGAAAACAACAACAAAAAAAGTGTTCTTCTTGAAACTTTTAAATTTACTTTCCCTAAATCAACAACCACCAAACAAAACAAAACAAAAACAAGCAAACAAACAAACCCCCCAAAAAACCTTGCCACGGTTGAAAGTTGATTCTTAAATACAGACAACATTTTTTATAAATGCTAATTAAGTACAAGCTGTAAAATGGCACAAAAATAGACAGCAACATTCTCCAATGAAAAAAAAATTCCTCATTTGAATGGATTTACACTTTTTCTTTAATTATTATTTTTTTTATTTGGGTTGTTTTTTGTGGGGTTTTTTGTGGTTTTTTTGTTTGGTTTTTTTGTTTGTTTGTTTTTGTGTTTTGTTTTGTTTTGTTTTTTGTTTTGGTTTTTTTTTTTTAAGTAATGACGATTCAGAGGAGCATTTTCCTTTCAGAAAAGAGTATAAAGGCTACAGTCAAGCATCAGCTGTTAGCTGTAATTCTGGTAAAGGTACAGATTGGTATTTTGTACTACTTGCAAAAAAATAAACAAACAAAAAAACCTCTGCTACCCATGAGCAATGATACTGATTACTTAGCAGATGCTAATTAATTAGCAAAAATTGCATTCCACAACAACAAGCACACAGACTTGGTATGTTTCAATTTACTTATCATAGACACCCACCTAGACTAGGTAATTGTACAACTTCACAATTAATTTCAATTAAAGAAACTGCAGTTGCAGGGCACAAGCAGCTGAAACAGTTGCAATGTCTCACCATATCATACAATCAAATCTGGAGAAATTGGTATTTTTACAAGCCAATGGCACATTATTGGCCGAACAGCTCAAAGATGTTTTATGCTAGTTATTTCAAAGACTAGAAAGGAAAAGATCCAGAGCTGTGCAACTGAAGCAGATTCCCTAGAGACAGCTTCTTCAGGAAACATAACCAGGATCCTTCAGATGAATCCCTGGGTCCATCAAGTGAAAAGGGTTTCAAATCACTGCATCACAGGTATTATACACTGCAACTTAACTGCAGTCTACATCAAACTAAAAGCAAGCTACGGTTTTCTTTCTTTCTTATTTTTACACAGGCAGAATGGAAATTTCAAAGTTCACTACTTCTGATTCTTAGATATTCTTTGCAAGAGCAAAGTCTACAGATTATTTAATAAATGCTAGTATGGAATTTATTTTTTAATGGTGCTGAAATCTATACCTACTACTATTTTTCAAAGATGTTTCTAAATCAATCTGTAAAACATAGTGGTCTCTGAAAAACTGAACATGAGCAAAACTTCCTTATTAAAATAAAATCTGTAAGCTTCATAGTAGGTAGTATTTAGTACACTTGTGTTTTCTCCATTAACAAATGGCATTTTCACAAACAGCAGAGAACCACTTACCACATCTCTGACAGAATTGCCTGCTCTTTTGAGAAGGCAGAGCTCCTTTTTCTTTTGTTCAATGTAATTCTTAACATCTGGCAAAAAGAAGGAAAACTAACTCAGCTGAGTTTATTTTTGTATGTTTGAAATAATTTCTCAATTTTAGTATTTTGAATTAAAAAAGGAATAATTAAATGAATGCTACAAGTTCAAGTTAGGCTTCATCAAACAAAAATATTTACCATCAAGATGAAGTATCTTCACTCCCCAACTCAAAGCATTAGATAGTATACTACCAGATGGGATTAGGTCCTGCAAACAATAAATTATATTAATAATTTCAAGCAATATATGATACAGCATGTAAAATAATTAGGAATACATTACAACATGCACTATGAAAGCTGAGATCAAAGCATAGATGCTTTGCTTCTTGCCAAAAGACTATCGGCCTCCTCAACTGACTTTTCCATTTCCATGTCACAGCACTTCACCATCAAAAGATTATATTTAACCTTTCAAAACAGGTTCTCTATACACATTTTACTCGTAATTCTTCTCTATTGTCATATTTTATTGTGACTTAGATTGGAAAACAGAAGATTTATGTATTTCCTTTTAACCTTGAGAGCACCTCCCAAATGCTATCGATCCTGATAAATTATCATATGCACTTTCATATATAACTTTCAATTCTTCAGGAAATACTCAGAAAGCATGACCTGGCAGTTTTATTTAGGACAATCCCTCAATTTCTGCCTGAGTGTTCCATGAGGGACTTTTCCCTCAGACCAGTAAGAACACCTGCTTCCTAGAAGAGCAAACCTGAAGTTTCTCAAGCACAAGTTCATTGGTTACTTGGTTTACCTGCTCTTTGATTGCTTTTTCAGCTAAGGATTTTCCTCTGCTCATACGTACCTACATAAAAACAGAAACATTTGTAGCGTGAAAACTAATTTCAAAAAAAAAAAAGGACAATTTTACATTGTTGCTAACAAATATATATTTTGGGTATGATAGTCTCCTGCTTACTATACTGCTGTTTTTCATCAATTCCCATCTTCCCCACAAGGTTAAGGTTGATACAGTCTGGGGGAATTCAAAACACAGAAAACAACCACCCAACAGCCCAACACATAGTTAGCTGTTTTCAGCCAAAGCAGGTCACTGCACAGGTGAAGTAATGTAAGTGCTGGGACAACACAGATGGTGGGAATAAGCAGGCAGTTGTACACACCAGAAGATGAGCTTTCATCAGCTGGACACGTGCCAAATTAAGCCAACAGTCATGAACACAATTATAGCCTCCATCTTATTATCCCCACCATTTCTGTGACCAGTGCATCTCTTTTTGTACTGTATGCTGTTTGTACATCATGAACACAGTTTTATCTAAGTTATTTACAAAATGAGGTGATCTCACTTATGCAATGACCCATTGACCAGCCCACAGGCTGGTTTGCAGTCACATTTCTAAATAAGTACCACGTACATAGTCCAGCTAATTGCTTCAGACTGTATTTTGAAGGGGAATGAGACTTGTACATGTAAGAAACTTCACGTAAACCTGCACAAAATCAGATACTAACTGTTGCAATTAATATAATCCTTTAAAAAGAGCTCAGAAAAACTTGGTATTGATAATGTTTGATTTTAATTATTTCCTTGAACTATCAAACAGTAGACATCTGCATTAACAGCATCAAAGCAGACAGGTACTAGCTGTCTGTGTTGCTGAAGAGACCAGAACCACTGGATGCCATCACCAGCCTACCCACATTGATCCAGCTGTCAAATGTAACAACGTCAGTGTTATAATTAAAGTCAGCCATCCTATATTAGAATGGATTTTAGCATGGTCTGCTTATTTACAGAAAATTTTTTTTTTTTTGGAAACTTTGCTTAATTAGTTTGAGTTAGGTAAGTTTAAAGAAGTTAGACTGAACTAGTTTAAAACCTGCTGAAAAACAAAACAAAAAAACCCAAAACCCTATTCACTCAAGGAACCGTTTCCATATTTAAGAAACAAAATACAAGAAAATTTGTAAGATCACATCCCATGGGTTGTACCTGATTTGCAGTATTACTACCAAGAAACTTACTGTATCTGCTATCTTAAATGAACTCCCGTCATGTCGATCTTTTTGGTTGCTAGGATGAGGTGAACTATTTCCTCCATTGCATGCAGATTCTGGGCTAGGAACAGGAGAAGTCTGACCAAGCGTTGGTGCAAATTTTGCCTCCTTTTTGTTAGACACCAGATAGCTGATATCTTTACTAAGAAAGCTCTCCACTCTCTAGACATGAAGATATAAAGCAAGTAATTATTTTCAGACAATAAATTAGCAACTCAATTTTACATCGCACATTTTAAAGAAAAGTCACAAATTCTGATTTCAATCTCTGAATTTTGTCATCTCTACCAAATCTCTGCTTTGTTTCAATTATTATCCCTCTTTGACTTATCTAGCTGTAATACTTTCCAAATAGAAGAATGCACTGAGAAATAATCCAAGAAAAATCACTATTTATAGGATTTTGTGTGACAGAAATCACACAAAGTGTTCAGCCTGTTAAAGCCTGTGTATGCTTTAAGTTCATTAAGTTTAGAACTAGCAGAAAGAGTAAATTCCAGCACAGTTACCATGTTTCACACCTGAAGTTTTCATAACACTTCTCAAAAATATAGACTTATAGATTCATATTTTCATACTCAACAAAACAAAATCCCATGCTTATTCTCTTCTATTTTGCTCCTTCAGTCTTTTGTTACCAACTGCTGGCTGATTATCAGTGCTATTTGCCTTGTTATTTCCTGACAAGTAGCTTGAAGTATTTTCCTCTTCTATACTCCTCAGTATGGAAAACTCAAACTGCACAGGCAGCAAGCTTGAAACTACTTTACAATTCTGCTCTAAATACCTCTTACAGCACAGGGACATAGAGCGAGATACTTTTGAGTGCACTCCATACAAGTAACAAGGAAACGCATGTGGTAGTTGATCTTGAGGGTGCTGGGCACTTTCAATCGAAGCATATGCTCCTCAGAATAAAAAACTTCCCTTTCATTCTTTGATTTGTAACCTTACCTTACTAACAGAATTCCTAAAATTCTGTTCTAGGAAGAGAAAGATAAAAGATAGCGTGCACCTGTTTAATGCTAAATGTAAAGAGATGCATTTAAATTGAAACCATATTACTACTATTCCTTGCCACTACTACAAAATCAGACAGCATCTTGATTTACAAGCCTCCATTGCAAAAAAACTACCCAGCACTCCTCTTGAGGTCAAAGAAATATTGCAAAATCAAAGTTCAAAATAGCTAGCAACTTCAGCAGATCCGTTTTGCTTCTGTGGTTAAAGGGTGTTTAACACCTTAACTGCCAAGATAACACTAATTCAAAATACTCAACTTCAGAATGCTTGTGTTACTCTGATATCCTGTACTTGCTTGTATCAAAACATTTTTTCCATACAGAAGATAAACTTGGGCAAGGGGCGGGGAGCAAGGAAACTGTTAAAATGCTTCAGAAATGTATTAAAAATACTAACATACTCTCCATAGAACATACTTACTTAAGTTACTAACTTGTCATAAGTATATGCAAAACACTTCCTCTAATCTCTTTCAGGTTCAGCTGAACATCTTAAATTGTAACATGTAAAAGTGTCAATATAATCAGAAGCAACAGGGAAAAAAAAAAAAAATCACCTCCATGAAACTTACTAAATTTGGACAAAATTTTAAGTAAATGACTAATTAACCAAAACCAAAGTTTTATAATGACCACTTCTGTTACAATTAGCAAAGCAGCTTCTACCAAAACCCCACAAAGTAATTTGTTGATAAGCTAATTGTTCATATTAAACATTATAACAGACATTAAAAATCCTATCATTTATAAAAACCAAATAATGGTAAAATACAGCCACAAAGAACATGGAAAAGACATTATGCGTATGCAGACTTTTTTCTAGTTTCATAATGGTCTCTGCAGATTATCTTACCCCTCCTAGTTCTTTGAGGTCCCTTCCTATTTTTTCAGAGATGACATTTGATGGAATATCGAGGTAAAACACCTTCCCAGTGAGTGGCTTATATTTAAGTTTCTCTGGTTTTCCTGTATCTTTTTTCACATTCTTCTGAGAAGATCTTATCTTCTCTGTTTTTGCTTGCATTCCATCTGCTGCAAAAAGAAAAGTGACTTTAATGGGTTTGGTGAACTGTGTTTATTTCTTTCCTTCCAAAAATTCCTAAATTATGGAAATGGACAAGGCAAGCCTCCATGAAATATAGGACTTTAAAGTATATAGCTATATGTCAAACATGTCAAAACCAAGATATTATTAATAATACCACATATAGCCCTTAAAAGTTTCTTTTTAAAATCATGTCCTAAAATGGACTTTTTATTTCAGTCACTATAAAATGCCATCAGTTTTCTCACCCCGTTTGGCACATATGTGCTATCTCTGTACCATGGCACATGCACAACTTGCCCCATCACAGAGAATCACATGAGCACCATATTAGAACAGAATCTGTCTCTCTCATTCATTTGAAATAAAAATTATTTATACAGTCATTAAAGCAAAAAAAAACAAAAACAAAAAACCCAAACCAGTCAAAAGTAACTGAAACACCAAAAAACACAAGCCCTAAATCCCAGTATTTATCTGAATTTTGAGTACCCACCCAAGATGCAGGAAAACTAAGCTTAAAGTTCAGAACCATTCTAGTTATGACTACTCTTTCTGACCCGGTGAATTTTAATCTAAAACTAAGAAACCACATACAGCAACTAAACTGTGCTAATAAACTTTCCTGATGCTCAGCAAAGAGCTATCCACTCAGGAGTAACTGTTAAGACTAGACATTTAAATAACCGAATTAAAAAGATTCAATCTGGGTGAGAAATAAGCTGAATTTCTCAAGGGAAATCTTGGGAATGTGGGAGAGTTCTACATGAACATCAACTCAGTAGTGAGTAGCAATCAAAAAAAAGAAAGCAATTAGAAAGTGATAAGAAACAGAAAATAAAATGGGTAATTTTATTATGCCACTTCATAACTGCAGGACTCGGATTAAGGGGAAAGAGAATACAGATACACAAAATGAAGAAGAGCACAGAGAGAACAGCTAAACAGCCTATTCCAGTAGAAGAGCTATAGGGCACCACAAAAAAACCCTAAGTCAGCCACCAAATGAAAAACGGGAATTGATTCTCTATACAACAGAGCAACCCTGTGTAGCTTCCCTGACAAAGAATGTTGCTGATACCAAGATGCGATTTCTAGGGGAGGCTGCACAAGTACAAGAAAAATAATACATTCAGTAGTCCTAAATGCACAGAAAGGACATGTAAAATAACCAAAGAAATAGGAAAATGGGAAGACTTAAAGAGTAGTGTAACTGATTCAGAATCTAAACAGAAAAGATGGATGATAAGCAGGTGTGCACATGAAGTTCTGTAGATGACCAGGGATCACATATGGTGTTACACCCAGCAAGTGATGGCCAAGGCAGTTCAAAAATTAACAATCTAAATGCTGGAATTAATACTGGAAAATACATATTAAGCTTCTAAGGGAAAATCAAAAGTTTGGAGCAAGTTAGTAGTACTGTAATAACAGTAAAGAGTCTCTCTCGTAAAGCAACCCGATTTTAACACCCTGGGCCTAACGTGCCTTCCATGCATGCTCCCGATACCAGCAGAGATCTGCCTGGCTGGAGCCGTTCGCAGGGCAGGGGCCTAGCGAGTTTCAACACAGCTACTACCTACCTTCTTTGCCCTGCAAGCATCTTGTTAAACAGAGCAAGTTATGTTGCTACCTTTACAGATATGCATTTTTACGTTTAATTCCCACCACCACGCAAAGGTGATTTCAGCTGTCCGCCGCTAACAAAGCCAGCCCAAGGCGTGCTTACCCGCAAGCTTGATAGACGCAAGAGGCCCAAACGCAGCGCCAGGCTGACTGCGGGCTCTCCCAAGAGCCTGGGCGGCAGCACTAGCGCCAGGCCGAAAGCGACCCCACTGACGGTGGGAAAGGCTTTGAACCCCCTATCCCAAGCTCCGAGACAGGGCACGGCAGTTCCCCCCAGGCCACCCCCAGCGACCCGCCACTTACGGGGACGCGCTCCTCTGTCGGCGGCCTCTGCAGCGTTCGGTTTCATCTTCCCGCGGAGTCACATCCTCTCTTCTCCGCCCACCCGCATACCTCCGGCGGCTCAGCAGAGCGCACCAGTGCCAGCCCCCACCCGCTCCCTCGGCGGTTCCACGCCCGCACGTCCCGCCGCAGCCCGGCCACCCTCCTCGCCGCGGACTCCCGGCCCTCTCCACCAGGGCTCAGCTGCTGAGGCCGGCGCGGGTCTCACCCGGCGTTCCCACTACCGCTGGCTCCAGCGCGCCGCGCGGGCCGCGCTCCTCCTCGCGGGGAGCGGCGCGCAGCTCCACGGGCGCCCCGTGCCCCGCCGCGGGCCGCGCTCCACCAACAGGCAGCCCCGCCCGCGCGACAGGGCGCGGGCGAGGGGGGGGCCGCGCGGCCGGGGCGGGGAGGAGGAAGCGGCGAGGCGGGATCTGAGGGGGTCGCGGGGGTGGCCTGGCCTTTGCCGCGAGCGGGAGGGCGAAAGGGAAGGGAGTCTCTGGGGCTGGCGGGAAGCCAGCAGCCGTTACTGCGGGAGGAGAGGGGGGCAGCCCCCTAGCTCGCCTCGCCTCGTCTCGCCTCGCCTCAGGGAGCGGCGCGGGCCGGTGGGTGCCCTCCTCAGCGGAAATCGCGGGGTAGAGTCTCTTCGAGCGGTGCCGGCAAGGTGAGGGGCCTTCTGAGGAGCAACCGCCCGACTCAGTGACTTCCCGCCCCTCTCGTAGTCCGAGAAATTAACTAGGTTCAGCCGCTCCCACCCCGGAGGCTCCCCCATCCTCGGGCATTCCCTTGCTGGAGGGCAGGTCAAATTGCTGGCCCAGCTCGGGGCACGGCTTCACTATCGGCGGCTGTAGGCTGTGACAAGCGGCCGGGGGTCCTGGCTGAGGGTGTTCCGCTTCTTCAGTGCCGAGAGCTTTGCCTCTAGCAGTCACAGACCGTCACTGCTAATAAACAGATGCTATTCTGGAAAGTAGTTTTGTTATAAAATAAGTTTTAAAAGTATAATAAAAAGAGGCAGCCCCCCAATTAATAGATGTTAGCATCTGAGAGGCGAATCTTGTTTTAGGCAGTTTAATCTTGTTTGAAACATAGTGAAAATAGTAAAATACAATTTGTAGAGCAAATAAAAAGCTTAGATCGACTAATAAAGTTATGACTGGACTTATGCACAACGCGCATTTTGAAAAATACACTATTGGGGATTTTATGTTCTGAAATGTTTTTATTATTTTCTCCTGTCCTGTCTAGTTGCACATACTGGGAATATATGAACTCCTTATTTTTAGATACTTTATGTTCCTAAGGTATAGTAACTTTGCCTGTGCAACCATACAGCAGGGTTTATTCAAGGAATTAATATTTAATGGTAGCATTAATAGGAGTTTGTCACTGTATTATATGAGGAGCTTGTCTGGCTATGTAGTCATCACTAGTAGGCTGTAACTGTTAGATCAACTTCTCTGGATTTTTTTCACAGGAGTGACGAAAGCAAGAGGAAGAATAGATTAATTATTCTACTGTGCTACAGTTCATGTACTGCAGGGTGTGAATTTACCTTTGTACAGATTACTTACATGTTTCTAAACCCTTTGTTGCAGGCACATAAGATAATACATAGTAGTGTAATATACAAGGTGATACGTATTAAATATCTACTGTGGTTTACAAAAAGTATAAACATAATTCTTGTAAGGATTTGAAAGATTTATTGTCATTTAGAAAGCTTAGATTATTTATAAAACTTTGTACAAATACTCTAATTTCAAAAAAATAGGGAGATGCTTGTATACAAGTAGAAAACAAATGTTTATGTTATTGCTGCTTATACATAATGTATTAATGAACATTTAATATCTTTTTTTCTTTGATATTTCTGCAAGTTTTGAACATGGCCTTGCAATATGTTTTTGGGTTCTTTAACAAGTTTTTCTTTTCCAGGAATAAAGCCATGGCTGAAATGAGTCATAGCTTAGATAAAACAACCATTATTCAGCAAGCAGTAGCCTCTTGTTGTGGAGCTGTAATTACCTCATTATTTGGTAAGGCAAACTATCAATCTTGCCAGAGATAGAATCTTTGCAAAGTGATTACTCTTCAGTTTGACTCAGTGTGATGTCTGCATGTATGTGGTTTATTAATTTCTACTAACATGTTCAACAAGGATGTTTTTGAATAGTTTTCTCCTAATTTTTTGTATTTTGACAAATGCGGTGAATGAAAATCTTTCCTGTCCTTTATACTCTTTAACTATTTCTGAAAATAACTTTTATTAACTTTTCATTTCTATGCTTTTTTTTTTTTCTTCTTGGTGTAGTAATTCATTGCATTCTTTCTGCAAGAAACAAAATGAATAATAGAAATTGATATCCATGGTTCCTGCTGTTTAAAAGTAGATCTTAAATAAAAGTCTACCTTATAGTACAAGACATAAAAGGCTGAAAGGCTGGCCCCTGTGAGATGCCCCCTTCATGTTACCACTTCACTAGTGACATTAATTTATTCTGCTGTGATGTCTTACATTGTCAAAGCCTTTTATTGCAGGCAGTTGTCCCTAAATGTTGCATTTAAGGATAGCTTTTTGTTAGGCTTTTAAACTTCTGGATAGTCTGTGGAATTCATCTTCTGCTTCATCTTCAGTAATCTCACTCTGGACCTCCTTCCCCATGAGTACCTAACGAGGCATTGGTTGGTTAGATTCAGCACTTCATACCCCTTGGAGCTAAGAGGAAACTCCAAGCTAAGAAGGAAACTACATCATGAGCTTTACGTTTTTCTTTTGAATGTTGCTATTACAGTCAGCTTATTGAAAAAGAATAAACACATGAAAAAATGCCATAATAATTTTACATCCTTGAGGCCTGAATCTGATTTCATATGCCTTGTGATATGCCACATAAAAGGTTAGCAACAGAGCATAATAGTACATGTTTTATTACTTTCAGACAAGATGACACAATGGTTTTTGGATTAACTTTGTATATCTCTAATTTGTTGTCTGTGCAACTGATAGTAATTTAGAAAAGGTACATAATGGTCACTTACAAACCATACAGCATTTGTAGTTTTCTTTTTTTCCTGTGTCTGGTAACATTCTAAAACAGGTCTCCTTTTTTTTCCCTGGGGGAAAAAAAAAAAAAGTAGAAGTTCATGATAAGGCATCTGTATACTTGTACATTTTCAGGGCATGCAGGGTTTTTCTAAGTGACTTCTGTTTCATTTTAGTAACTCCACTTGATGTTGTCAAAACTCGACTGCAAGCCCAAAGCAATCCATTCTCCAAAGGTAAATAAATGTGTAGAGTAATGGAGGATACAGTTTGCTTTTTGCTGCTGTGTTTAGCTGATAGTTATCATAATGCTGAGCTACAGATTGTTTTAATTTGGCAGTAGTTACATTTGTTTCCTCATCCTAAGATGGGGGAGGGGGGGAAGCAGCAAAACAATATATACTGAAATTGCAGAAGAAAGAATGTGCCAGTGAACAGACACAGTGGAAAAAAAATCTCATAAATGCATACCATTTAAACAGGCTTTCTTCTGTCTGTCTTACTATTTTCAATGTGGCAAAAGGTACAACTATTACTGAGTTGAATTAAAAAACACCCAACAAACTATAAATAAAAAAAAAATATTTCATCAGAGGGCTTATGTGCTGAGGATGCTATATAAAAATGCATCTCCTCCAGAATCCAGAGACTTCTGAAAAAGAATAGCAAGTCTTACCTCAGTCATTTGCCACTTGGGTTTGAAATAGATAAGACATTGTGCACTCAAAGATATGCCAATGGTTCCTATTATTTATTTGTAATTAATAAATGAAATTTAAAGGAAAGGATTTGACTGATATTCCATGTTGTATGTGGAGATAAATATTTGCAGTCATGCTTGCTATAAATCAGGAAAAATGCTTGTGCCTTCTATTCTGTCTTTTTAGTAAATTCTAAACCCTTCAGAAATCTGAAAATGTGAAGCTTAAAGTATGCTTTTGTAAGACAATAATATTTTGTCAAATAGGTTCAAAGTACACAATGTAGAAGAAATTAAAATCAAGTAAAGAGGATGATCTAGTACAGATGCAGTCTAACCTCAGATATAGTGCCTCCACTTGTAATGTGGATGCTGAGGCTACTTAATAAAATATTTAGAAGTCAGAAAGATCTTCACATAGTTACATACAATAGTGATATTCAGGTCTTGTGTTGGTTTTAGCCTTCAGCAGATGGTAGTACAACATAAACATGTCTCCTGGAGCTTGTGAGGGTGGTTTCATTTAGTCTGGCACTTTGAGGAATACATTGGCTCTTTCCTTTTAACTAATTTGTTGTCATTGGCTTTCCAAAATTATTTTGCCCCTCTGTGTTTAATCAGAGGTAGATCTTTGTTGCCATTATATCTAATTAGAAATTGCTGCTGAGTGAGAGCAATCTTACAAGCATTAACAATATTCTTATAAATATATATATTTCTTATATTAGGAAGGTGTTTTGTATACTCCAATGGCCTTATGGATCATATATGTATTTGTGAGAATGGGGACAGCAAAGCCTGGTATAAAAAAAATGGACATTTCAAAGGGATGTTGGTAAGAATATTCTACATTTATATAAAACTACATTGAAAACATTTTTATTTATCATACTGCAAATCTGGTGTTTTTTTCAAGCTCTAGAAGAATCTGTTATCATTTGAGAGGGTGTTCATATGGTTACACTGTGATTTATATGGTGATTAATGATACCTTCTATTTTCTACAAAGAAATACATATTCCTTCCTTAAGGTGAAAAGAGGGCAACTGCACAGCTCTCCTCACAGGATACTGGCTCCATGATTTTATTTTCCCCACTTGGGCTGTACTGCCAATAATTGCTGATTGCAAGTACTGGTTTTTGGTACCTGCTTACATCTTTGTCCACACATCTCCCAGTATGCTCCCAATGTGAACTAAAAATGCAGATAGTGTTTTAAAGTTAAGTTTATGTGTCAAGTTCTGGATCCACCGAAACTTGTTGGACTAGCATTTTACCCAGACACCTGAAGCAGACTTGCTGTTGGACTCTGTGATGCTGCTTCATTAATGAAGATTTTGTTTGACTCCACAATCAAGGATTTAATCAAGAATTAAATTTCTGAGAAGAACAAAATATTAATGCAAAAGTTTTCTTGAGCAGTTTTACAGTATTATTTAAAGAAAACCCAAAAAACTTCATAAGCTTGATTTTTTTCAATTAACTTTACCATGTAAGTTTTAGAAAGTTGGTTTTCTAATTGACATGATTTTATGCCCATTTTTTCAGTGACAAATGGATTCATGAAGAATGACACATATAATTGGATCTACTTTCCTCTCTTTAAAAAACCCATACAGTTCCAGACAGTTGTGCAGTAAAGAAAATTGTAGTGGACATGGTAGATTTCCAGTGATAGAACTATACAAATGTTTTGCTGTATTTGCCCATGTAGTTAGTGAGCTATGTAAATATGCATTTCAGTCATTGCATTTAGTTACATACTCTCTCCAATCTTTTATCTATATCTTCCTGCATTGTAAATTTGTTGAAGCTATATTATAAACTTACAAACTAACTAGTACAGAATACATTTGGAGAAAACATAAAATACTAGTATGGCATTTCTGTCTTTTTTTTTTACTCTTGTCTTTTTTTTTTTTTTGTCAATTCATGTTAGGAGCATTTAGGATTTCCTCAGTCCCTCTCAAAGCTCCATTTTTTCAAGTCAGGCTTGTTCAGAGTCAAGAACATGTCAGATTCTGTTCTGCTCCAGTCATGCCTTCATTTTCCCCATGCAACTTTTTACCTCTGTAGATCCTGTCCATCAGGCTGTCTTCTCTAAAGCAATTTGTGTTTCACTTCCTGTGAGTCCTTTGAGTGGTCTGTCAGGCTCTACATCTTCTGAGGCCCTGTGATAACATCTGGTTTTAAGTATATTCTGATCCAACATATCCCAACCTCTCGCCCCAAATGTTTAAGAAAAGTAGGTATCCTAATGCTAGGGAATTTTATCTTTTTGATGGTGATTTCAAATGAATGATCTTCGGGGTTTAGTGTTCTCCTGCTGTAAGTGGTCTGGGAATATATGGGACAGCTGTGATATTAATTGTAAACTTCTGAATAGGTAGCATATTATATATACATGTCACATTGTTGACAGAGAAAGCAAGTATTGAAGCATCATTGAGAGTTAATTGCTATTTCATGCCTAGAACTGTTAGGTATTTTAAAAATTATTTTACTGTATTAGCTTGGGGAAGTTTCCACAAGTTGCTGCTGTGCTCTATTAGTACTGAAAATAACTTGTTCACAGAGCTGTCAGTTACTGATGAAAACATAATGCTTTGGTCCTTTAAACATGGAATGAAATTCTTAATTTCAAACACACCAATATTTCTGTTCCACTCAGTGAAACTATGTGTGTGACTAAATATGACAGCTACCCTTACCAATTACAAAATTGGGATGTTAGAATGATAAGCCATTTTAGAAACATACTTTTTAAAATACATTGATTTTGCGTTCCGCCAGCTAAAATAGATTACTGAGTACAACAGCTTTGTATCTAGTTATTGCTCTTTGCCTGGTTATATTTTTAGGATGCATTTGTGAGAATTGTTCAAATAGAGGGAATTAAATCACTGTGGAGTGGACTTCCCCCAACACTGTAAGTTGAACGTTCTTTTTTGGTAACGTGTTGTTAATTATTGTTTAAAAATTTACTTCATTATTTAGACAAAAAAGTATGTTCATTTCTAAGTGATTAAAAAAATAATGTAAAATCTGAAGTTACAGATAATGATATAATCAGTTTGATCATAAACATCTAAGGACAATATCATTTCAGCCAGATCTTGAGATTTCTCCTTGCAACTGGATGCATTCTCAGTAATTGAGCTGGAATATCAAACTTCATTCTGCCTTGTAGAGTGGTATCCTTACTGTAACCACCCCCTTGACAACTTTATCAAGTCACAGGGTCGAATGCGATTGTTACAGGATGCTGGTCTTTGATCGATATTTACTATCCTAGCTTGTTACTAAATGACTTGCAAAAAGCAGCACAGCTGTTTCCACAGACACTCTTGTGTTGCATCTCCTTACCCTTAATTTTTTTTTAAACACCTAAAGAATCTTTCTTATTCCAAAGAATTGTATTGGTTTTTATCCTATACAACTTTTTAATGGAAAACAGATCATTCCTTTTCTCTCCACAAGAGCAATTTACTTATTCAAACACTGTTATCAAATCGCTTCCTGGTCTTCTCTTTAGGCTAAACAGTGCCAATCTGTTTTATCTTGTTATTCATATAAACCTAGTACAGTTAGTAATTAAGACCTCTATAATTATGTCCTCCTCCATAAGCAATCCAAGCAAGCTGTCCAATCTAACATGTATATTAAAGTTGTACCTTTTAAAATGTTGTCATGGTTCAGGCCCAGCCAGGAGCTGAGGACCACATGACCACTCACTCACACGCTCCCCCTCCAAATGGGAAGGAGAATAGGGAGAAAAAGGCAAAACCCCATGAGCTGAGATAAGGAAAATTTAATAGAACAATGCAACAGAACAACAGTACTAACAGTAATGAAACAATATATAAAGTGAGTGGTGTAAAACCCACTGAACTGCCTGAAACCTGCACCAACAATACAGACACACACCTTGCCTGTGTCTGTCATTGTCCCCCCTGCCCTATATAGCAGGCATGACATCAGTATGGTAGCAAATAACCCATTAGCTAGTTCAGTTGTCTATACTGGCTGTGGCCCCTCCCAACTCCTGGTGAAAATTAGTCCTATCCTAGCCAAACCCAGGGCAGACACAAAGTGGTGTGTTACAGTACTCTTGTTCCAAGTCAAAGAGTCCAGTGGGAAAGCATGTTTTTGATTTGCACACAGTTCTCACTTTATAGGCACAAAAAAAAAAAAAAAAAAAAAGGCATGGTGGAGCTCAGATCTTCTTATTTAACCTGCAGCATGTGGTATGGAATGGAAAAAGCTTCTATTTGCTCACTCCACATTGTCTTTCAAGTAATGACAATCATAATTGTAGATTAAGGTAGAGAAAATACTTTCCAATTATTGAAAAAAAAATTTAATTCAGTAGCTGCTTCCAAAATGTTGGTTTTGTACTTTGCATTCATATCTTCCTATTCCATTGCTTCAAACAATTCTGAAGCTGATATGAAATACATTTTTGCTGAGATAATCCATCACCATTTTACTTAAAGTTTTTCCTAGTGAAATTAAAAACTAGAAAAGTTGGAAATCTATGAATTTGAAACTCTGAACTAGAGGTAGTAAATCAAAACCATGAGATTAATCCTTTTTCTTCATCCATTACAACAGACAGCTGGAGATTCAGCTTTTCTGTATTTAAGCAAAATTTCCGTACAAGATGGTTGACTTCATGCTCCTGCTTTCCTTGTATTAATTTACATTCCCTCTCTTATATTTTAGAATAATGGCACTTCCTACCACAGTAGTTTATTTTATCTGCTATGACTAACTGAGTGAAGCTCTGAAATCTAGACTAGGAAAGGATGATGAACACATTCCAGTTCTTGCAGGTTCCTTAAGCAGATGTAAGTTGTCATCTGTTTAAAGAGAAAACTGAAGTAGAATATCTATATGCTGTTTGCTTAGATTTGTTTTGGTTTTTGTTCTTAGAGTAAATCTGCCGTGGCTTTGAATGAGGGATAATACTACATTGAGACAAGCATAGGATGGAGGGCTGTAATTCCCCAGTGTTTCTTGGGCAGCATAACTCTCTAACCTAGAATAAAGTGATTTATTCTTGCTGCTACACTCTCACTTTCAAAATTGTATAGTTCTAGACTTCTACCAAGGACAGTTTATTATTTAAGTCTGTTCTGTGGTGAATATAATAATAAACATAGTTATTTTCTCTAATGGAAGCTACACAGGCAATTATAAGGAAATTCAAAATTTTACTTGTACTGGTTTTACTGCTGTGTGATATAAAGAGACTGAATTTCTTTTTATATTTTCTTACTTTTGTTTATCCCTTTCCTATCTATTTTTGTAGAAGTAGCTCAGGTCATAATCTGAGGTTGTTAGTGAGTGGTGACTCACTGATCTTTCCATGAGATGCAAGAGTGTTACTTTATCAGATACAGTTTTCCTGATAAATATTCATGATAGTTTAAAATAAGAATAGCAAAGATGCTTAGAAATCAATAAAAGCTTAATCTCTAACCATTATTTTTGTCCTTAACAATAAAAAATCTATTTCTTCAAGTTACGCTTAATAATGGAAAGTATTGAAAAGTAATCTTTGTAAGTACTTGAAATTTTGAGCCTATTTATCTAATAAATCTGAAAATTAGGTTACTTTACATGTTACATGGATTACAATGTACCAATATTGAAAAAATATAGGTAGCTTGTATGCCCATAAAGTTTAGCTACTGTGAATAGATATGGTATTCTTACCTGGAAAGGAAATTTATTCTAAGAATTATTTCTGAGAGTTGAAAGGGATCAAATATATAAAGCAAGGTGAGACCTGACATTAATGTTCAGGAGATATTACTAGTAAATACTGATTTTACAAAAGCCAACATTTTTTTCATTTGCAGTTGCTTCAGTTACTATAGTGAGCCCCCTGGAGCTGATCAGAACTAGAATGCAGTATCAGAAGGTGTCCTATGAACAGCTGTACACGTGTGTCAGCACCAAAGTGGCTACAGACGGATGGTCTTCCCTGTGGAGGGGCTGGAGTTCTACTCTTCTAAGAGATGTACCTTTTTCAGGTAGGGTTTATTTTCCATGCATGTATGTGTTATGTCAGAAGATCTGTTTGTGAGTAACTCTTTTAGACTGTTTCTATGATTTTAGGTAACTTGAACAGTTAGCTTTAAAAATGACTGAGATTTGCTTGTTCTCTTTAGAGTGTTTTTATTTATCCATTTGAGGACCTGATTAATTTTTTCCCATTTTGTCTGTGGATACCAGCTAGGGTTCATTGTTACATTCCCTTTCTCTGCACTTAAGTCTGTTTCTTCTCATCTTTAGAATCATAGAATACCAGGTTGGAAGGGACCTCAAGGATCCTCTGGTCCAACCTTTCTTGGCAAAAAAAAATAGCTTATGCTTGGCAAAAATTTACCTTATGCAATGACTGTTTTTTAAGACTTTGAGTAGGAAATAGTGTCTATTTTCTTACAGAAAAACATGGCACATCTAAGTGTTCTGATGCTTAATTTTGAACAACCTGTGCAAAGGGAGCAATGTTGAGGAATTTTTGTTAGCATGACGAATGAGTTTGTATAACTGCTCCAAAAGACATGAAGCTTAGTGCACCACTTGTTAGCAAATCTCCAAAGCTGAAAGTCTAGAAGAAAAGCCTGATATAGAGCATTGCTAGTCTTAGGACTGTTCTTTAAGATAACAAGGACAGAAGAGATCATGCTTTCTCCCTTTTTGTCACACCTCTGCTATGTTGTGAGCTACAGATGTGATTGGCTAAGACCACTAAAGGACAGACAGTTTTCCCACTTGTTAATACCAGTGGTGAGAGGCCCTGTCTCTTTGAGGTCCGTTGTTCTCAGAGCACTTGTGGATCATCAAGCATCAAATGTCCTCGAGGCAGCTTCTGTCCATTGGATAATACTAGGAGTAACACCTTTGAACACCTTGTGTTGGCACAGAAAAATGCTTCTAACCTATTTTTGGAGGCAGAGAACCCTTGAAGTATTTGAACTGCCATCTCTGTTCTTCTACTTCATTCTTAAAATAATCTGACATGTAATTTAATCTGTGGTTTAAGACAGTCTAGTGAACCAGTCATTGGTTTGGACTCTTGTGGGATTTGAGCACATTTAGATGTGCACCTGGGGTAAATTTTACATTGGCCATGAACCAAGCCAGTGCAAGGTAAGTGAGGGTCATTAGGATATTTAGTTTAAAATTGCACTTAGCGGTTTAGTGAATTAACAGAACTAAGTTATTTCATCTGTTTTCTTTTTAGAATGAATAATACTCTGTTTTATTTTACTTTGCTGCTGGTCAGTGTTAGAAGACTGTGGTTGGACTGTCTTTCCTGCTAAGGATCCTGTTACTTGATGGGGTTTAATTTAGCCTTCTGTGACAGGGAAGGCTTTGGAACCTATGGAAATATGCCTTACCTAAGGCTAACAATAACTATCAGAATTCATCTGAAGTTTTTTGATAAAGCACTTCCTGTTCAATATTTATTTTTGGATTTACTTCTTCTCTGCCAAGCGCATCTTCCTCTTAGGCTATTCTGCCAAGATTTGTAAGGTAATTCTAAAATTCTTAACCTAATTCCTGTTGTCTGGCTTCAAGTAGAAACTCTTATCCTCCTACTGATTTTTGTCTGTAGCAATGTGACAGGAGCTAGTGGTCTTCCCTCTGCTGCTTTTAACGGTGGGAAGATAGAAAACTGTGAGGGAGTGCACAAGCAAGAAGGCACTAAGGTGATGTCTGCGTGGTCTTCTCAGATTCTTGCATCAATGTCTGCTGTTCCTCCAGTGGTCCAAAACATCCTCATTGATTTTTAGTCAATCTCCACACTGCTCTTCACAGCTGTCAGGCACTTGTCTGTGCCCAGTACTTTGTAGGCATCATGAGGTGCTGGAAAGGTAGATGCAGAGGTTAATATGCAGCTACTGTCTTACAGGTTAAGGACTATTGTTAAAGAGCCAGAAGTGAGCAGGTAATTAGATGCATGAGTAAAGTAAAATGTATTTTTTTATAAAAACATAATGAAATGCCACAAAACTGATGATATAAAGCTAAGGGTGTTTAATGCTGCTTAGTGCCTTTTCCAAATGAGTTTTTTGATTTTTTTTTTCCTTATTTTTCCTTATAAATACTCTATGCAGTTAAGATTTACTCCCTTAATACACTCAATCTTGACTCTTCTGTTTGAATGATGTCCCAACAGCATTGTGGTTTCTGTTATTCTTACAGCACAGTCAGCACCTTTGCTGCAGATAGCTTAAGTGAGCTCTTTCATGAGAAATTAAAATAGGTGTAACAGTTTGTATTGAGGAAGCAGCTCCTCTGGGAAAACAAACAGCACAGGGTGATTAGAATTCCACTGTGTTACTAGGCCAACTGTGAATGATGTGCTTCAAGCATGTTTCTTGGGAGACTAGCTAGACTGAATAAAACTTAAGCTGTGAATGTTTATAGGCACAAGAATTGGGTTAATGGTAAGACTTGAGTCATTCTTTAAGCAGTTTTGTCAGAGACTATGAATGTAAAAGGCATAAAAGGAAGAGAGTCCTGCAGGTGCTTAAGCAAAATGTTAGATTTAGGTAGTTTACATTAAATTAGGGTTTTGTACTTTTCAATACTAGGTTTTCCTCAAACCCCAAGAACACCCTTTGGGATACTGCCAACATTTACTTTTGTAAAATGTTGGAGACCAGGCATATGTGCTGGCAGTTTTCATGGCAACAAAATGCTTTGGTATTTCCTCCACAACTCAGTGCTGAATGAGGCACAGTTATCTTTCAGGGTATCTTGCAGCTGTCATTTGCAGTATTTATTTGACCAACTGCCACAAGAAATGACTCTATAATTGAGCCTACTAGCATATAGTTTAAAAAGGTTTAGTTAGAATGCGGAAGGAGCGTAGTTTAGTTCAGTACAGGAAAACAGAAACAGATGTTATTCCTGAACATGATTTGTCAGACTTGCCTTTGTCACTCTTCACAGAGGCATTCCTTCCCCCCCCTAGTAATTTCAGAGAACAAAATTGTATTTCTTGGTTCTTTCAAAATGAAGTTTGTCCCCAGAAAAGTATGAGGCAGTCCTGAGCAACCTTTTGATTTGTATGAAACACATTTTTTAGAATTAGTGAGATCTACAAAATGTATGAAATATGCCTGAAAACATAGAAAATAATGAGGAGCCCACACTTTGATTTGTATTAACTTGAATTCTAAAATAAATAAGTTATGTGAATTTTGTAGCGCTTGGGTTAGATTGTATTAAGGTAGGGGTTACTTTATGGGAATGACAAAATGATTCAGCTAATTTGGATCACATGAAGAAATTTGGAATCTGGCGAACAAGGGAGTCTGTCCATGGATCATCACAGAGAACTTTTTTATTTTGCTTTCAGCTTGTTTCTTTTTGCTCCTTTTTGCCACAGTAGAATTCTTACATCTGTAGTTGATAAAATAATTTCTTTATTTGGCATACAAATGTGTTGTAATACAAGTTTATTTTTTAATAACCATAGCACTGTATTGGTATAATTATGAAGGTTTCAAGAAGATGATGTGCAAGGAATTTGGTGCACATGAACCAACATTTTTTATTGCTTTTACCTCAGGAGCAGCATCTGGCTCTGTGAGTGTTTTTGTTTCTAGTGTTACTCTCTATTATTATCATCACTATTAAACTATTTAACAGAGGTATGATTTTATCTGATTCTCTCTGAAACAATGTATGTTTTGGGATGCATCTACTTTAAATACACATGGCCTGTCATTCAAGCTTATTAGATACACAAGACTTTTAATAATAATCCCGCTTTAATAATAATCAGGAATATCAAATCTAGTTTTAAATTGTGTGCACTTCAATTTAAAAGAAGTAAATCCTAATTGTTTGTGCTCTAACATTAAAACTGATTTATTTTCCTGATAGATTGCAGCTGTCATAACTCTGCCATTTGATGTAGTGAAAACATATAGGCAGACTCAACTTTGGGAATGTGAGACATTAAAAAGTAAGTTGCTGGTAAGGAGAAAAAAACCCAAACCATAATGTTTGGAAAAGCAAAATTTAGTGTTTGAGTAAATATTTGTCTTTTTTAAAGTTTATGTATAAAGTCTATCCCTAAGGCCTTTTTTTCTTCTCCATATTGTAACATTGCATAGGATATTTCTTATCTCCAAGGGTAAGTACGGTATTTCATTAATGGCATGGAGGAGGGAAAATTGTGCAAGTTCAGTACCACCTAGGTTAATAAGATGGTATAAAATATAAACAAAAAAACCCAGAGCAATTACATTTAGATAGACCAATTGCAAATTTACATACATTTAAGTAAATTATATTTAAATAGCCAAAATTATAATTTCTTATAAAATGCTCAAGTGAACAGTGATCTATTGAAAAAGATATTTGAGTTGATAAAAATAACATGATAAAATGCTTGTGCATTCACTACCACTTGCTCTTTCATAACAATATTCTTTTGTTAAATATTAGGCTAGAGAGAGAAAGCATTCTGCTCAGGTTGTGTGTATTTTTTACCTTCTTTTTGTGTGATTTCAAAGAAATTATTTTTGAGAGAATATTATTGAATATCTTTAGAGCTGATAGGATGAATGAGGAAGGAAGTTAATTTTTTATTATGTGTTCTGTAGAGCACCGCTGCATTTTATACAAATTCAAATGGTATCTGGAACCTTGTTTTTTTCCATCGCTTGGAACGAGGACCAGTGAGGAACTTCTGTTAACCTAAATAAATGTTAGATTATGGCTTTAAGATTACAGGCTAATAAAAAGAATGAGTTTCTGCTTAGAAACTAATTTGAAGTTTAGAAAGAAAAATGAAAATTCAGTGCTCGCTTTTTGACATGAGATTTCATTCTCTCAGGTAAATTATTTTTGTCTGGTGTAATTCTCAGAAAAAGCATAATTATAGAATCATAGAACCATTTTGGTTGGAAGAGACCTTTAAGATCATCAAGTCCAACCATTAACCCATCACTGCCAGTTCACCACTAAACTGTGTCCCTCAGCACCACATCCACATGGCTTTTAAATACCTTCAGGGATGGTGACTCTACCACTTCCCTAGACAGCCTGTTACAGGACTTGACAACCCTTTCTGTGAAGATTTTTTTCCTAATGTCCAATCCAAACCTCCCCTGATGCAACTTGAGGCCATTTCCTCTTGTCCTATCATGTCTTACTTGGGAGAAGAGACCAACTCCCACCTCGCTGCAACCTCCTTTCAGGGAGCTGTAGAGAGCAGTAAGGTCTCCCCTCAGCTTCCTTTTCTCCAGGATAAACAACCCCAGTTTCCTCAGCTGCTCCTCATAAGACTTGTGCTCTAGACTCTTCACCAGTTTTGTTGTCCTTCTCTGGACACACTTCAGCACCTCAATGTCCTGTTTCATTTATGTTTCATTTCAGAACAAAGATTAAAAAAAACTTTAAGTAGAAATAGTTTCTGTGTTTCCCTTGTGCTGATGAATGCAAGAATTCATTGCTAACACCACTTTGAATCACAGGTAGCTGTCATGTATTTATGATGTTGTTATTAACTAGATTAGTATATATTTAAAATTTCATTATGGTTATCTGTAATTTGAACTACTTTAATTCTTTACAAACTGAGTTGCTGTTAGAGTTGGATACTGACTGCATCTACATACAGTCTTTCTGTGTCTGCAAAAATACTTTGTGGTTTCCAGATGCTGTAGGATGTTCCTGCTGAATGTATTCTATGAATCTGGTTTAATTTTAATGGAGAAAAAACCAATTCTTAGCCACTTTCATATTGCAGGTTATATGTCTGCAGTGCAGACTGCTTCTTGATGTTGCAGTAGTTAGATTGCGGATGGAATCTGATTTAGCTATTCAGGGAACTGTGATCCCTATGTCATAGACATAAACCTTCTCCAATTAAATTATAAATTTTTTTGGAGGGATTTAACTTATAAAAACTTAGAGGTAAAGTGTAGTCTCCTATCTTTATTACTATGTCCATTCTTATGATACCAATTCTCAACACGAACCTTTAGATTCAGTTTACCATAAAGGAAAGTTCTTGTGTAAAAATCTTAATTGTGATTATCTTTTAGCTGAATGCATGTTGATGTGGAGGAGGACTGGCTCATTTGAAAGCTGCTTGACTTTTTTCAGATATATGAGTTACTCTACTAAGGAATATTGTCTCAGTTCATATATCTTACTCTGGGCCTTAGTACAGGTTTTTCCATGTCATGCTATTTTAACTTAAGTAGTGTATGTATTTGCACACTGTGTGAATTCAACGTCCTGTATAAATAGCACGGATAAAATTAACATAAAAATAATTAAACCTAACAGTTACATCTGAAGTGACTGTTTCTGTGGCAGTGTGTACATTGCTTAATTCACTGTTTTCTTGTACTTTATTGAGTTCCACAGGGGGACTGTACATCAACCTGGGCAGCTATGAAGAAAATTGTTGCTAAAAATGGAATTACTGGATTATTTGCTGGTAAATCTTTTGATATCTTTCTAAAAACCTCAAACTAGAGAGAAAGTTTTTTGATCAGTAACAAGTGATTACAAATGTTAAGATGCATAAACTAAATAATATCCCAGTGAACACACTGAGTTATGGAATAGTTTGCATATATAAAGCAACAGACATGCAAACATCCAGAAAGAATTTTGGTAATCTCTTCATGAGTTCCTAAGCTACGTCTGTCCAAGATTGACGTGATTTATTTGAAAAATAGAGGGATTGGATTTGACAGATATGGCTGTATTGGTAATGAAAAATAGTAGGAGAAGGTTCAGTTCAGAAAATATATATTTTTTTTCCCAAATGTAAATAATGTATTGATTTCTTAAACTGTAATGCTTGGGAAAATGCTTTTTTTGGAATGCATTGGTATTGGTACAAAGGAAATTTAATAACCTGTAAGTTTGGAAGCTACAGTATGGAGGTTGTTTCTAGACTGGTAAAGTTGGTGGTACAGTAGTATTTTTCTGTCTCCCTTCTTAAAGAAGACACATTTGTGAGAACCGAAGAATTCTGAGTATGGAAAAGATATTTTGAAGTAAATTTGCGTGATAAAATGCTGTCAGAACTGTGGCACACTAGGCTCAGGGTAGACCCCATCTACTCTACATTGCAGTCATTTTAAGTTAGGCTTTGATGCAGTTTTTTACAGGAGGCTGGAAGATATGGCAATTATATCAGTATTTGTTTGTAATTATGTCAAATACTGTGTAATATTCAAGACTTTTGTGCAACAACGTTTCCCCAAGATTTTTTTTCCTTGAAATTTTATATCAAACTAGAAAGATTATTTTAAATATTTGTTAAATTCTTATGTTTAACCAGATGAAGAAACTAAATATTGACAATTTAACAAGTTCTAAATGAGTCAAGGAGGCTTTAGATTTTACTTCTACATTATCTCATGTGTACTCACACAAGTGTACACATCTCACATGACTTTCTTACCCTCACTGAATCTACTGAGGGACTATTGCTGCCCAGCTGTGCTCAGTGTTCAGCACATCAGTGCATAGTTTAGTATGTAGCTGGTGTTTCAGTTCCTCTGAGCCATTAAGACAGAATGTCCCTGTTAAGACGCCCATTTACCTGTGTGATTCCTTGACATATTTTATTTTAATGCTTGTGTGGACTGTATTAAAGACCACCTTTTAATCTTTTGATAGCTTTGTCAAAGATCACCTTTTAGCCCTGTACTATGTGCAGAAGTTATTTCTACTTCTGACCAGCACAGATGTATCCCTGATCATCATAAGGTATCTTTTGTCCATTTAAACTCTGTAAAATTATTTACAGAACAGAAAATAAGCTCCCAGAAATACATTCTGGTGTTTTTTTCAAATCCTCGAAACTCTCAGAAACCAGTAAGCCCTACCTGTAATCCTGAAATCCCTACCAAATTGTATGACCTAATTCTTAGTACTAACTCAAAACCTTCAGCCACAAAGCCGTCCATCTTCCTGAGAGGTCCACCAGGAAGTATTAGTCCTCCTTATTTTCACCATTATGGCTCTATTGTAAGAGTACTTTCTGGCATCAAGGAGTGATCATACAGGCTCCCGAGACCTCATGAGACTTATGAGTCACTGCACAGCAAAACTGCCCTGGCAAGAAGAGGGACTTTGTGAGCTGGCAAGTGTGACCAAAAAAATGACATTGCAGCACTGGAGCAAAAGTCCCTCACTGTTACCTTATCCTGAAACTGAGGATTTCTTTTAATTCTAAAGATCTTTCAGGGACCATTCCACTGCTGTAGTTACCAAAAATAATTGACTCCCCTCTGAAATAATCACTAGTCCTTTCAATAATTCATAGTGGATTTAGCCAGATCCCAGAATATTGTCTTGGAGAATGATATAGATATTTTTTCAGACTGTAGATATTTGGCAGCAGCTGTCATGGATCCTGCTGGACTTTTGCCACAGGTTTCTACTTGGCATGCTCTGTCAAGTAAAACAGGAAGAAAAGGTTTGGGTTCCCAGAAACTGGAGTTCTTACATTCTCAACCATTGTGTCCTACCTAAGTAGCCATAGAAGACAACTTGTTTTTCTAGTTGCCAGTCTGGAAACTAAAACCAAAAGCAACTCAGGTGGCACTGGGCATTTTCCCCCCTGTGTACCCAGGTGTGCACAAAGGCAATCTGGGAGTGCTGCCACATGTGACCAGAACTGAGTAACTTGCCTTACAGTGCAAATGGATACTCACAGTGTGATTGTTTATGCTGATGATGCATCCTCAAGACTTCTGATTACTGGTTCATATCTGTTTGTGAAGAACTACTATCATTCATTAAAGAAGAGCAAGCCTTTACCTGGGGGTGAAACTTTGCCTCTGATGAATACATACATTCTAGTTCTGTCAAAAATATACTAGCCCACATATCACCAGACTAAACCAGTATCACTTAACTAAACTGCTTTTAAAGTGTTTTGCTTTTGAATATCCTTCTTTTTAAGTATGGCAACTGGAGACTGAAAATTTAGCCTTAAATGTGTATAAAATGCCCATAGTCACAAAGTGCTCTTGACTAGCTGTGTGTCTGCCTTGGGATGCTCAACTCCTAAAGATTTCTTACTTCCCTGGTACTTGTTCGGCTCCCCCCACACCATTCTCCCAGGCTGTAGGGGAAGAGATTCCCATGTTTTTCTCCCTGATGCATGGGGCTGCTGTTGTCCTGTTCAGCTGAGTGGCTGGGACAGAATTCGTTGTTGCTACACACAGAAGTCCTTTGTAATGCACATGTGTTGTCATGTGTGACTGGCAGCCTAAGGAGGAAATTATGAGATATTGAGATTAAAATGGTACTGACATAACAGCATATTAGTAGTTCATACTTAAATGAACAACAGTAAGAGACATTCCAGCATGGTACTTGAGCCGTGTCATCCCTGACTTTATTCATTTCAGGATTACAGGATTCTTGAACTTCTTGTTGTCCCACCTGAGAGGTCACAAGCCTCTGCTTGTCTCACATGAGCAGCAAGTTTTCATTGACACTTAGGGGAGGGCACAGAGTCTGCTCCCCCAAGGCCACCTCTTCTGTGCTAGACGAAAGCAGCCCCACAGGTTAAGGTGCTCTATCTCTGTGGAGAGACAGAAGGGGCAGAGACATGATGGATTTGAGGCAGGCAGGCCACGCTGGATGGCATAGGTGAACAGGTAAGGTTATTATGGTGGTAATACCAACAGCCAATGATTTCAGTATTTTGAGGAATGCGGACAGGTAGAATCCCAGTTCTGCACTGATATACTATGGTATCAATATATTCTGACCACTAAATGGTACTACAGCACTTCAGTCTGAAAACAACTGATAGTGAATATTTCCTCTTCTGGGCAGGTATGATTCCACGGCTATTTAAAGTTGTTCCTGCTTGTGCCATAATGATCAGCTCATATGAATATGGAAAGTCTTTCTTCACCCATTTAAATGAAAAAATGAACCAACATCCTTCATCTGATTGTGTGAAGTAAAAAATGTAAGGTGAAAGTTGTGACAAATTTGAATCCGTCAAGGTGCTTTCTAGAAAATTCCCAGTGAGTTTCTGCCAGTACATTTGGTATGTAAATACAACTTCATTTTTAAGTTTTCACAAAGTTTCAACATTTCACAAAGGATAAATAACATAAGAAAACACGCATGGCCCTTAAACTGGCATTGAAGATCTTGTGACTTTTCTTGCAGGTAGAGAAAAAAAGAAAGGTAGACAAAAAACCCAAACCAAACCAAGAAACAAAACCAAACAAAAAAACCCCACAACAAATGAAACCAAACAAATCATAATAATAATTAAAAAAAAGGTGCTTACTGTTCTTCAGTAATGATTAAAAGGGAAAAAAGGTTGAGGCTGGACATAGCAATAAGGACTAACCGCAGCCACTGTGTTCATGTTCAGGCTGACTAAAAATTTTTGTTGGGTATTTAAAATTATGTTTAGAAAATGTTTTGGGCTTCCATTTGTATGATATGATTATTCCTTCATAAGGAGGTTAATACAGAATGAATTCAATAAATGCTTATTTATTCTTGCTTAATACACGTGAAATTTTTGCACGTTTGTTATTCTCAGCAATCTGTTTTTTGTAAGTGTGTATTATAAAATAGTCTTCAGCTTCTCAGGTTTATTTAAAGTCAAAAATGCTTTAGGTCAAACTGAACAAAATACATTGTGCTCACCATGAGCATAGTAAATACATTGATAGGATCTGCAGTGGCTTTTTAGTTTAAGGTAATACTCTAAGAAATTAAAGCACACCCAGGCACTGAAGCCAACTGCCTGTACAGGTGTTCTGGAGGAATGCTCCCTTCCCTGTTTTTAGCAGGTACAAGCTGTCACTGTCACAGAGCTCCAAGGCAGAGCCAGGCTGCCTGCTAGGGAGTGCTGTTCCCCATACAGAGTTTGTGTGGGCTCACGTGGTTTTGAAGGCCGTGTTTGCTTGCATAAGCACAGGAGCTTCAATGCCTGTTTGACTCAGCCGTGTGTGTCTGAAGGGACGAGCACATGTAGTTAAGTGGTAGAGATGCAGCCACTGCCTGCGATGCTGTGCTGCAAACTCGTGGTATGAACAGCCATGGCATCTCCCTTGCCCACAGGCACTTGACTACTGAACCAGAGTTTCCTCTCCATAATTTCTTAAATTTCAATTATTTTTAACTACCCTCACTATACCTCCTCTTTTATGTGTTCTTAATAAAGTGGTTGAATTTTATTTTTTGCCTGTTTCAGTAAGGGGGTGTGCTGGTACAACTCAGCAACAAGGTCATTAAGACACCGACTTTTGGGTGTGCTTTGTCCAAGAAGTGCACTTCAATCCTATTATACTGTGAAGAACATATCCCAGCATGTGTTTGGTGAAAATTCATCACACACTGAAAAATGCTGTAGTTGTAAAGACATTAAGTACAGTTACAGCATTTGGGGCAGGCAACAGGTTCCCCCACTGTGATGTTCAAAGTCATTTTACATTACAACCTACAAACTCCGCCTAAGAGAACGAAAGTAGTAAGGACAGATTTTGGACCAGACAGAATGAAATACAGCAACAAAGTCTCTGTCTTGCAAGAAAATACTTTGCTACAAGCTCAGTAATACTGTAATTTTCTGAATGGTCTTACTTTTATCCTGTATGATTAAAACAGAGACAAAAACTAGTAATTAGTGATGATACAAAATGTTTAATTTACATGCAACATTTATGGAACGTCAAGGCAACGAAACATACAGTTTGGGCATTTTTTCAATTTTTTTTTTTTTTTTGAAAAATGATTGATGCTTAGAACTGAGAAAGACACACACAACTGATTTCTCATGCACAAAATGACACCCAAAACCTCACTATGGTGTCAGACTACATAAAAGACTTCAGTTAAATGACACATGGATTTCACACCAGTAGCTCCAAGAAAAGAGCCATCAAGCGAACATGACTGAAGATCATGATTATAGCCCCCTCCAAAACACTGGATGTAGCGGGACGTAGAAGTATGCAACAGTAAACAAGACCAATTAAATCACTGTACCTTGATGTAGAGTGTTAACTTGTGGAATCCAGATTCTCTCACCACGTTTGTAGTAAAAATGCATCTCTAGTTTACAAATTAGTATTTAATAAAGTTACTCAACTGCCATGAGAGAACAGGTGCTTAATGTTATAACAGAATATAAAAGTTAGATGAAGTAATGGACATTCTGACAGCGTATGAAAGGATTTAATGGTCAGACTTTATTACAGAGAAATTAACTGTGTGGGTACACGAGGGCTTGAAAGACAAGGTCTGGTGGATTTTGCTAAGCTGCTTTAAAAATCTGCATTAAAACAGCATCAATAGCTGTTTACCCTGCCATGGTGCAATGACCTCCAGCACTGTGGACTGGAGGGTTGAGATGTATCTTGAACCTCCTCCAGGTAAGTCCAACAGTGCCTTGAGTTCCAGAGATGTGTAGCCTCATAGTTACAAAGGCTAAACATTTCCTCTAGCTGTTAGTGAAGGTAAGAATTAATCCTCTTTCTTTCAAGCCCACCCTGAGGTGACCAGATAATAGTAGTAGTGCCAAGGTACCGTCAACTAAAACAGTACAGAGGGTAGTGACATACTGTAAACACTTAAGAGTAAGCAATAATTAAAAATCTGTCTTGTATTGCAGCTACTTATGTAAACAATTTATGAAATTTCTTTGGCACAAAAAAGCGTTTTCCCTAGCATTTATAAATACAATGTACTTACATGCATTTAAGTTTTTTTAAAAAGTTACTAATTATACTGATAAGCATTAACTTGATTAGCAAAATTCATAGATAAAGGATCCATTGTATCTTACAAAGAATTAAGAATATAGTTTGCAATTCAAAAATTAATTTGCAAACTTTGAAACTGTAGGGTAATCTGGAAAGTTAGTTTCATTTAAAAAATGTCTCCTTTTTATCTTTTTTTTTTTCTATCAATAATTTAAATCAATGGCAAGTAATTCCAGAAAACTGACTTGAATAGGTTCTGCCGTATTACCTACTCAAGAAAAATACCTATTGCACTACTACTGGAATGAGAAAAATCTCTTACATGAGAATACTGTCATTACATTGTCTTTGTTTTCTCCTTTTCACTCTCCTCTGCATCTTGCCAATAACCACACAATCCAAAGTTCCCAAGGTGCTAATCCCACCATCCCCATCTTTCCAGCAAGGCAAATAAACCAAGAAATTTCTCTTAAAATGTTTGATTATCTGTAACTCAAGTCACTCCAAAGCATTTAGTGAGTTTCCTCGACATTTACAAATTGCTAAGTATGCTTGATTTATACGATCAACTTATATTTGTTACATGCAACTTCAAGAATTAATGTTTCAGTGCGATCTGGACATCTCCTAAGTGCCATGACACTAACGGGAATGCAAAGTCTGACACTGAGTCAACTTGAGAAGAGCTGTTGACAGGTTAAATATGCTCTCTGAGGTCCTACACAACATACACAGATGAAAAGCTGGATATTTAGGTAAAATATTTAATTTGCCTACAAATACCGGCATTAAGGATTCCCTGTCTGTTCTGCAAGAGTTGATAGATATTTAAAGCACAGCAGAGAAGCACCGTGGCTAGAGTAGGGCCAGGCCATTGCAAGGAGAAACAAAGGTCGTGGCAGTTAAGTAGGGAACTGATTTCCAACTGTTTCATTTTAAAAATCACTCATAAACATCAGGTTATGTCCTGTACCTGACCAAGAGCTTTAAATAATTCAAGACTAAAATAGAAAATATGAAAAGTCCTCTGGGAAAAAAAAAAAAAGTGAATGAAAACTGACAGAAGTTGTGAACTAAACAGGTAACCATGAAAAGAAAAAGTAAGGAAGATTATTTTTTTAACTAGCAGTCTTCATTGCAAGTCATTTTATGGAACATAAACCAAGTGCCTACAACACAAAGCTCTTCCTTCTTGTGTGTCTCTCAAGATGGTGTTAAGCCTGGACTTGTCATTTCTGTTGTGGGACTTGCAAGATATTCACTTGATTTCAGACTTGTGAGAGATTTGTAACTTGCTACTGATGTAAGAGAGCCACAAAGACCAAGCAATGATGGAGTGTCTTCCTTCCCTGTTAGGAAAAACAAGAATGAAGGTAGTAATTTTCATGGCACAAGATCACCTGACTGCAAAAAACCACAAGGGAATAGAAAAAATTGTTTCATTTACACTATTATGAATTACATATTACTGCTTTGGCACACATGTTCTTCAGAAATCCAGTTAGGAAGACACATTAAGTCACACCTTCCCTGTCCGGGTGGTAAGGAAGGCCCTACCTGTGCATTACAGGCTGGGCTGCAGTCAGGCTCCTACAGAGGGAGATTCAGAGGTTCCACTAATTATACAGTGAACTGGAGCCACTAATTCAGGCATCAGTTTTAGTTGAGCACCCTATACATAAATTGAAATGACATTACTAATACAACATCAGTACCAGAGGTCTAATTTTAAATCATTCAGAAAGGAGTAGAATTAACTGGAATTGAGATATATTCCTTTAAAACTAAAATTCTTTTAGTTTTTAAAACTTGGTAATTTGAATTGCATTAGGCCTTGACTGCTGGAAAAAGCCCCACATTGCACAAATGGCAGTCTAATTATCTGCCCTGTCATACAAATACACTTGACAGTTAACATGAAACACACCTATAGGTATAAGACTGCATTGGATAATTATGTCTTCCCTTCTTAAGATATCCATTCAAGCTACTTTATGCCATCTGCTAATGTTACATAATAAAAAAATCTACCAACGTCTCCCTATTTCATCCTTCTGGCTCACCTGCAGAACAGAAAAGATCACCTCAAGCTGCTTTTATAAACCCACATCTATAAAGCAGCATTTCTTAAAACTGTATTTCCCGTTCCTGACAAAACAGGTTTATTCTCACAAGAAGGGTGTAAGAAAAAAAACAAAGAACCCAAACTGTGCACAAGTCATTATGGAAAAAAAAATAATAAAAGGGATGCATAGTTTTCTTGCATCATTTCTGACTCTTATTAGCAGTTTCCAGTAGATTTTGTCACCTCTTTTTTCAAGTGACTGAATAGCCTTCCCTAAAGATTTAACTAGAATAGCTCTTTGAAAAAGTTTTCATTTTTGGAAAAATCTTTCTTCCCATAAAAACTACTCTTCAATTTGAAGACATAAAATACACAAAGAACAGTGTAACACTGTTTGGGCATGGCCCTTGATTTCAACAAATGTAAACCTAAAAGTCTGACTACATGAGTGGGCTTAATAACAATGCGAAAGTTCACTTCTTCTGGTATTTGAATTAAAACTGCCATCCAGAGGTATCTTAACAGCAAGATCCCATTTATATGAAAGCTTAGGTACTGATAAATCTCGCTAATTTGGAAGTGAGATGTTAAGCTACCTTTGTCCTTAGACAGTGTTAAAATCAAAACCTGAATTATTTTTATTTGTGGTTTTGCCAGAGTTTAATTTCCAGAAAATAGCAGAACTTAAAATGAAAAATAGTACAAAAACCCAGCTGAAAGTAGATCTGCACAAGAATTCTCTTTATAATAGCCATGCTGATTCTATTTTACTTTCTCTAAGCTATCTCAGAACAATTCAGATTTTAAGACTGTTAAAAAAAGTTCTTTTACATCCTTGATATTTTAAAACCAAGAAATTCTACAGTTATGAACTATTAAGGCTCTGTGTTGTTATGCTTATTTAAAGTTAACATTTGCTTAGATACAAAAGGATTTTTTTTATAGTCATTTATGTTCTGTACCCAAAATACTATTTCAGAAGTCTTCCTGCATTTCACAATTGCCCACAAGATGGAGCAGCTAAACTTTGATAAGTGTAAAGATTTTGAAAGAGTGTGCATAGATGAGATTTATATTCATATGATGTCTCAGTATTTTAACAGAAACACAGCCAGACTGCATTTCCACAGATAAATGTTGAATGCAAGATGTAAGAATGACAGTGGTAGTTGCAAACCCAGTGCCTTTAATCTGGCTTTTAAGAAACAATAAAGGACACTTAGAAAGCTCAAAAGATTTGAGTTGGATCAGTAAGATGACAGAAGATTCTCCTGGTGTCTGAATTGTCTTGGCTCTGTGATAGAGAAGGAAGATATGCACCATATTTGAGGCAAAAAGTCTTAAGTATTTGGCGGGGTGGGCATCTTCATAAATCCAATCTTATTTGAAATATAGTACTTGGTACATTTGCATAACAATGAAAAAACATGCTGTTCAATGCAAGTTTTCTTCACACTGAAAATTCACCTCACAGGGACTGACAGAGTTATGAAGAACAAAACAAAATCAAACCACTAGCCTGGCTCTGTACCTTCATTTAGTAAGTTCATTCCATCCTGCTTCCCATCCTGTGAGTGACCTGGATCCAGAGAGGACTGAGAAAGACTAACTTCTGCTGAAAGTTGGTCCAGACTTTGAAAACTTTTCCTACAAAGCAAGTAATATTTAATAGTAACACATTAAAAAAAATTAAATAAATAGCTTCAGTTCTCCTTAAAAAGTTTTCTAAATAACTCAAGGCAGTTAATCTTTCTTCTCTTAAACATTCTATTTTATTTTTTGTCCCCTAAATTTTATTTTTTCCTAAAAATTTTTTTTTTTTTAATAA
>JANHGN010022041.1:20526-48089 GCA_024605025.1 Megaceryle maxima | reverse complement strand
AGTAGGAGCTACATAGAAAAGACTAATAATAGAGTAATCAATATCAGAGATCAGAAATGCTATGTGTTTCATCCTATTACTATCTTCTGCCATTCAAATTAGGAATGGGGTGCTTCTGGTAAAGTGCTGTGGTGAAATTACCTTTGTTAAAGGCTGAACTTGGAATGTAAGCCTATGAATTCCTTGAAATAAGATGCTGCTTTCCTCAGCCAAATCTGAAAGGTTGGGATTATGTATTTGCTAGTCTGGACTTCCTGCAATAGGTATGCATTTTCACTGAGCAACTTGAAAGCTGAAACTCAGGTGAATTTGTGTTCTTATATGTAAAAAGTATAATCAAGATGTAAAGCAATACAAAAATAAATTTAAATCATAAGAAGACCTCAGAAACCATTAGAAAAAAAAAAAAAGGTGTTTCAGTGTAACTTTCCATTCTTCTCTTAGGTCTGATGCCATTACCAGCAGGGCTTCCCAACCTGACTGATCTGTCCAAACTGAATTTACCTGCACCACACATTGTTCCAGAGATCACACAGCCCGGTATGTGCTTCTGCAAACTGAAACGTTGTAATAGCAGGTGTCTTCTTGATGATCCTTGACTCTCATTTTGAGCTATCTGATGGAGTCCTGAAGAAGATAAATTGAATGTTAGCCTGAGTTGGGAGTTGACAGTAGTGCCTAGATTAGGTAGGCAAGGAGTATGTATTTAGATAAACTAATTCTAAATCTGTGTCTGTATTTAGTTGTTTCATCTTACATGACCTGATTTATGACCTCAAAAGAGGTGATGCCAAGAATGAAAGTATATAGTTTTATGGGTAGAAGAAAATGAGGTGTTTCCTTGTATCCTAAATGAGGAGATTAAAGCACCCTGATTGAATGACAAAAGTATGAACTAATGCTAGATTTATGGTTTTGAATAAAACAAAACCAGTAAAGGTGCACATGGAGCAAGAAATAAGAATTTGTAAGTATATAAAGAGTAAGGTTCTCAATGACTTCTTGGTTTTGTCAGTTTCAGTGAATGCCATAAAAATGTAATCATCAGTATTAATATATAAAATAATACTTAGTCCTGTGGGGAGGTAGAAGCAAGCTTGAGTTTATTCAGATTCTTCAATTCTGAAAAGTGTCAGCCTTGAAATTAGCCTGCTGAGTCAGTGTTGTGTGGGTATCCTGCTCACACTAAGTTCAGAAAGCTTCCTCCACTTCAGGAGTAACTGGGAGATTAGAGAAGGTAAAAAATATAAGCTAACATAATCTCTCCAGATGTTTCTGTGGTATGCAGCAGCTCACTGCCTACTATTTTTTGTTTTTATTTTGTTTTCCTTAGGTTTGTCATCCCTTCCCTCCTTGCCGCCTCTGAATCTAATGGGAATAACACCTCTATCAATGCCACCCAAATGTGTTCCTTTGCTTCCTTTGGTCACAGAGGCATCTACAGTGCCTACAGATTTGCTTCCCTCCATTACTCAAGCCGGAAGCTTTTCTGTTGACCCTGGCACTACTGTAAATGTAGAACAGACCTCTACACTCTCCTTGGATAGTGCTACCCCGACATCTAAGGCAACTATCATTGACAGATCAAGTGAATCCTCTCGAGTTAATGAGAAAACATCTGGAGTCACAGATGCACAAGCTTCTGAATCATAACTCCAGGTCACTCTGGATTGGCTTGGTATTTATTTAGCCATGGGATACATATTTGAAGAGCAAGCTATCATTAATTTCATACTAGTTTGTACTTAATCTTTAGGAGTCCTGTAAATAATATGGAGGTATAATAAAAACAAAGGGGGTTTATAAAGTGTGTGTGGTGGGAGGGGAGGAAGAGTCCTTGTATGTAACCAAAAATTAAAAAGTCAGGGTGGTAAATGGAGTTCCACTGCCAAACTCGGAGGTATATGTTTTTAATACAGGCTTACAGCCTTAGCCTAATAGGCCTATCCTTGCTTATAATTAGCAGTTTTTGCTTCTGATAGAAATGAAGCAGTTCTTGTGTGTGGCATTTACATACCATCGTTCTTGTTCTTTGCAAGTATCTTGTTACTGCAGTGGGGATGAGAATGTTTGATCTGAGTTGTATATTCTAACACTGCAAAACTTCCACCTAAAGATATTAAAAGTTGCTGAGTGACCTGTTAATTGACATCTCATTATTCAGCTTGTACACAAATCTTTATTTTAAGCACTTGGGAGATGCTCAAGCCATGTCTTCTGACAACTGCTGTGTTGTTTCATACACCCACTGTAAAATGGTATTTGGAAGGGAATACAGGAAGTGTTAAATGTAGCACACAATTGTCACTTCATGACTACTGTAAGACAAATTGATGGATTAAGCATACATACAGCAATAAATTCCTGGAATTTTATCCTTTGTGTGACAAAATAGCACATTTATTTGTTTAATGCTAAAAATTTTATTTAACTGTTTTTAGCTCAGCTCTTCTTAGCACAGATCCATGAAAGGGCTTCCCTCCTGAGGAATGGATCCAAGAGGGAATGCCAGACTTCAGCACTAGTGGTTAGATCTGTTGCAGCAATGAGTCATGAAATCTGCCTGCACGCGATTCATACTTGGCTGTTTAAATTGATGTTCAGGATGAAAATTGTAGATTAATTGTAGATTATACACTTGTATAAACTGCTGTGTGTGTGCTCTACTCCAGGTGATAGCCTTTGTTCCTGCTATCAGGTACAGTTGATGTGGAAAACTTCTGTACTACTCCAGTCCTATACCACTGAGATTTCATTTATACATGTTCCTACAAGCATATGCAAACTTTAGCCATGTCAGCTAGAGACTGGAGGTGAAGTCCCTCTCAACAGCTATACAATCTCTTTCGGTGTTGTGATGGGCCTGATTACTCTTTGGAATAGTAGTTGCATCTAACTGCTGATGATCATAATGTCTCAAAGAATTAGTTCAAGTGGAAGCCTTACCTAATACCTATTGTCCTGTCTCATACCTTAAGTATTTGTCTTTCCTCTACTCCACTGCTGCACATTTCCTGTCATCTGTTGTGTCAAAGACACCCCAAATACACTTCCCCCCCCCTCCCAGTGAGCAGTTTTCTGAGCTTTTCTCTGCCTTGATAAGGCCATTCTGTTTCTTAGAATGTATTTTGATTTAACTTTGTAAATCCAGTGTCACATACCTCAGAATTAAACCTTGGCTTGAGAAGAAGGATGTTCCCTCCTTTCTTTGCTTTATACAGAGAAAGTGTGGTGTTAGTGAGCTTCATAAAGCCTCATAGGTGTAACAGTCTTTCCTGTAACTTCGTTACACTCCTCCAGGGCTAGAGTCCTCATCACTGTTTTCTAACCCAAGAAAGCAGAAATGGAAGTGTTGTCAGGTACCACATTCAGAGCAATTGCTGATTGTAATCTGATGCCTTGAACTAGAATCCTCGGGTAAGTTTTTTTGTTTACAGTCCAGCACAGCGTCCTTTGGAGTGACATGTGAAGTTAACTAGCACATTTCCTTGCTTGCACCAGCAAGCTGCCAGCTGTTGTAGATGTTGTGCAGTTGTCTCTAGTAGCAGACAAAATGAGATGCTCAGTCTGAAGTCATGCACTTCTGTTAGCTATTTTAAGGTTCCTTGTTGCTGACTTTATAGATCCAACCTTTTGATAGGTATGAAAGCAGTGGATGAAAGTAAGGTAGTATTTAAGTATAGCCATCAGAAGTTCTACTAACAATAAGATGACTTCAAATGTGGAGATGATTCAGTGGTGCACAGTGTAAGCTGTAATCTCCCAGCTAAAAAGTTATGAACCTGGAGAAGTGAAAAATTTACCACTTAATCTAGAAGCAAGGACCTTGAAGTTGTACTGTTGCGCTCTGTCTTTGTTTCTTAATTCCCTTAACTGCATTTAATGAAACCATACTTGAATCACTAATGTCAAGGGTTTCTTACTCTCTTTGTTAGGGAAAACTAAGTAAGGGATGACTTGAGATACACCAAGGGGCTGACACTCTGTGTAGCCCTGTTTTGGTGAGTTTATTTACATGTGAATACACAAACAGTTACAAGTAGCCACACTAGCTTTATTTAAAACATTGACGCATGGAGTTCCTTAACAATTGCCAACAGCAGACAAGAAGACAGATGTACCATGAACATCCCCAACCTTGCATATAATTGAGAGTGAATAATGTGTGTGTGACATAGTGTAAAAGGAGTAAGGTAACTTCATGATCCACCAGAGGCTGTGCTGGGGACACTGGTGTTCACGGGTACCTGTGTTTGCTGTGAGTACAGGGCTGTCTCTACAGCTCTGCTTGAGAAACCACGAGCGTGTGCTGAAGAGGTGCCTTCTGCAGTTTGAGGCTCTTGCTGCTGCTGCTGCTCTACGAAAGGGCCGCTCAGGCTGCAAGATCAAGGCAGGAGTGTGGACAAAGCGTTAATGGTGAACGTTTCAGAGCTTTGGTGAGGTCATTTAGCGGGCTGCTTCTGAGCCCCTGCCAGACCTCTTTTGAATCGATCCTGTCCAGCATTAAATCTCCCTGTTGCAACTGGAGCTCCGTTTGTTCCCGGGAAGTATCTGTGCGGAGCCACGAGATGGCGCGCGACGGTTTCTTTTTGCTGAATTTGCACGATTAGCCTCAGCAACCGGGGTGGTTGGTCGGTTCACCCCCCGCAACACCCCCTGCAGCAACTGAAGTCAAAGGGATCAGTCAGCTGGATGCTGAATGATAGTACTTTAAGGAACGGCAGATAGCTGTAAAAACAACTTATTTGAAGGCAGAAATAGGCTGAGCCTAAGCTATTTCTAAATTCTGGAATTTTGCTTTCAGTTTTCTGACTTAAGCCAAGCTAACTGTGGGGCAGGGTGAAAGTTTGTTTTGAAGAAAGCAGATCCTTACAGGCAGGGACTCATTTGAGATACTGTAATGCTGAAGGAGAGGCCTGGGTAATATTTCTAGGCTCTCAGTGATATAAGTGCTGATTATGAAATTAAGTTGAAGGGACAGGATAAGGATCAGTGATGTTTGATTGTGGTGCCCTGTCTTTCTCAATTATACATGGGCTTTGTCTGTACTAGTCAGATAAACGTGTTCATGATCACTCCCTACCATGGAGTCCCCACTGACACCAAGCTCAGGTTCTGTGTTTCATCACTTGTGACAGACTCTAGGTCTCTATGTCCATTTTAGATTTGAATCCTCTAATGGTAGGCAGGAATCAGACTGCGAAAAATTCTTCTTCATTTATAAGTGTTTGTAGTTCGTAACTCACTCATGCTTTGTAGTCCTGCTCTGTCCGTTCTTCATGGTGCTGCCAAAGGCTGTGCCGCACCTTCTACTAGTAATTTTAGCTCAGAAAGCAGAAATCTTTGAACTGATTTGCCTGTAACATCTGTAGTAGAAACTTATTTTACCTGTGGTATAATGGGGAGCCAAGACCTACCATAGCACAGTTTTAAAGTGAAATACTTAAGGTGCAAGAACAAATCTCAAAAATCCAAAGCCAAACAACCCACTGCCCCAGTGAAACAGAAAGCTTCATTTAGCTCAGATGAATCTCCCAACAGTTGTGTCCTGCAGCCCTGGTTAAAGAGTTAAAGTGTAGTAATCTGCCACTTTACACAGTACTTAAGAGATTTGCACATCATGTCTAGAGAGCTAGTAAGCTGAGCAAGGTAAAAAATACATCCTTCTCCAGAAGCCTTAATTCGTGTTCATCCTTAGGCCTTGTGAATACATCACGGTGCCAGAGTGCACCTAGCAAATCAGAACTTCTCTTGGGTGGAGGACTGGTGGTTCTTAGGCACAGCCTTCACACATTATTTCAGTTGCAGGGTAGTACCAAAGTGCAACACCAGCACTGTGCTATGATGTACTCAGCATGTGAAACTGCATCAAGACTTAGAGTTCAAAGGCAACTGACCTGGCATGTGGAGACCTGCTCTGTCTGAGAAGGGTTAGCTGGGGTTCATGGTTTTGTTACCTTACTCATTCTTTTACAGTGCCTTCTCTGTCCACTGGCCATACACCTGCCTCTCTGTTGCCCTTCTGTGCACCTGGAAGGGCAGAATTTTGTCTTAAGAGGAGGCTGCAATCACTATTACTCTGCACTGACAAGCTGACTACAGCTCTATCAAATAATCACATTCTCAGCCTTACAACTTTTACCCTATGGTATCTAAAGGTATGTTTCATCTGTAGTTGTGCAATGTAGTATTTTCACTCTCTCTGAGCAGTTTCCTGTGTTAGGTTCACAGTTAATCTGTTCTAAAAGCTGCATTCCAGCATTGCCCAGCTCACTCACAAGAGAGCTTCAGAGACCACAGAGGTCAGGCTTACCTTGGGCAACCCCTGGCAACAGTGAAAGCCACATCTGCCAACAAAACAACCCTTTTAATAACAGTCCTCTTGGCTGAGGGCTGTTTACTCTGACAGCAAGTGGCTGCATATTTGCATACTTTGTTCATGGCCTTTGCAGCTTAGGTGAGCTGAATCCATATGATACACCAACAGAAGCTAAAAAAAAGGAATCATGAGTGATGAACTCAATCCACAAAGCTTGTAGTCAACATAGGCTTGCTAGTTATGTAACAAAATCCTGCAGTGGAAAATAGAATATTAGCAAAAGCAATGCAGAACTATGAGTTTTACATTTGACAAAGGGGTGCTGGATGTAATAAGGGTCACTGAGAGTTGACTTACCTGGACCTTCTGATATACAAATTGGACATTTCAGCTTTGATGAACAAACATCACTTTTCAGCATTCTTGCTCCTAAATGAACATTAGTCGCAAATAACAAATCTTCAGCCAACACATTCTCACCTGGTCTAAGAGAAACATTTTCCAGTTCTTTGCACTGGAGAGAAAGAGCATACAGACAGTTCAGTAGCTAAGACTTAGCAGTCACCATCTTACTACCATCTCAACCTTATCCTTCAAGCTGATTTCCCTTGAAATTATGGTTTTTTGAGTCTTCAAAATAGTCATCTTTAAAAACAATCTGAAGATTTCAAACTTCCCAGTCTGCTATTTCTAAGTACTCCTTGAAGTTGTGCACATACATACCATGTGCTTGGATTGTGCTTAAACAGTTTAAAGAATCTGGGACCTGAAGCTAGCTCAGAGAAATAATGCAGCTTATTTAAAAAACAGAACTTGGAAAGCTGTATCACAACTCTGTTTATGCCCTCAGGTGAGTTTGTGTTCACATGAAACAAACAGAACAACATGGTCTCAGGCAATGATGCTACTTTACTAGGGCTCAGAAGTCTGACAATAGATGGTTTTATACATAGAAGCAATACTTGAATAAAATCCTTTTTGAGAGCAACTGCAACTGCTGAGAAAGTAGAAACCAACTGGCAGTCTGTGTGTTGCCAAATAACATGCTGGGCGCTGGAAATGGCTGAATTTATAAAACAATTACCTGTTGTTTCAAGGTTACATTTTTTATTTGAAACAAATTCCTTACCCATCTTACCAGTAAAAACACCTACTCAGACAAAAGACAAAAAAAAAAAACAACCCAACCCCAAACCCACACTTGCTGTCTGGGTACTGACAGTTTAAAAATGAAAAGACGCTTACAGTTTCTAACCCACTTCTTGACGGTTTTCATTCCTAACTACAAAAAAGGTAACAAAACTCCTGTTTGTCTGGATTGCACTGTGTTTCTGCATTACTTTTAGCCTAGAAATACAAATTTTCAAATGCTCCTTGGAAACTGTCATACATCACTCATATGGAGGCCAGCTCATGCACCCTTACCTGGCACACTCACATTGCTGGAGTTTGGTATAAGCATTGTCTGCTCCAGAGTCTCTCACTAACTTGCAGAAGTACTTGCTTCAGCCTTGAATCCTGTCCTCACAATGTATACCTGTCAACCTACAAATTTCTGCCTCCAATAATTTGCTACCCCCTCTCAGGAAGTACATTTCTACCCTCTTCTAACTTGCCGTCTCTGTTGCTGCTTCTGTGTCCTGTGCTACAGAGGTAATATTTCAGGATAAGGCCTGAAGGTATTTCAGATTCTTGTCCTCTGTATCATTCTTCCCCCCCCCTTTTCTCTCTTCGCCTTACTCTTCATGTCATTTCTGGATGGGGCTTTGTAGTATAATTTGGAAAGTCTAGACTGGGTTGCTAAAAACACAGGGAGATTTCTCATGCTGTATTGGAAGAGAGATGCTGAAAGAGAGCTTTAAAGTACAGAAGCCAGATGGCTTTCTTCTTACTAGTCACTGCATTTGGCACTCTGCTTGGCTACTCCACAGGGCAGAGGGGGCCTACTGTCACCTCTTGCCTAGGACACCTTATTTGCCATCATCCCATGGGAACTGCCCATACTTTTTTTTTTTCACTACTACTTCCTGGATCTTCCAAGAAAGGGGCAGACATATCAGCAGCTACACACACTGACTGGTGTGCTCTGCAAACTCTGCTCACCACCTTTGAGCCACAGGCTGTATTCCACCTCAGAGCTCTGCAGCTTCAGTGGAAGATGTGGGCTGGCCCAAGGGAGGATGACAAGTCAGCTGGTGGGAGAGAGCATCTGTAGACATTGCCCTGTGCCTGACACCCGAGACACCACATCCTGTCATGGTGATGGCACAGCAGCAGTTTTCCAGAGGCAGGTTAGCAACAAGCAGCTCACACGTTGCCTGATGCAGGAGAGGCACCAAGCTCTCTTCAAGGCAAACTCTTCAAAAGGATTAATAGAAAACTGTTGTTATCACACACAGGGCTGAATTTGAACAACTTCTACAACCAATTGCCATGCTGAGAGCAGCTCATGAGCGAAGTGCAGTTACAACTGCAAGGTCTTTGCTTCTAGCCCTGTGTGCCATGCAAGGGGAATATTGGCTGACAGCAGGTGCACTTCACTAGAGGAGGGTGTTTGATGAGTCTTGTACATCACTCCTTATAAATATTAGAAATGTGCTTTCTGAGAGAAAGATAGTATTTAAATTGATTAGGCAAATAATAAATAATGCACTCAGCCTCCTGTCTGCAGCAGTCTCTAAGCACTGGGCATATGGTGCCTTTCCAGACCACATGGCAGCCAATGAGGCAGAGCTGGTGATTATTCTTTCACCCACCTTTGACAGGAATTAAAATATCTGTTTAATCCTGACAGTGGGACTCCCCAGCAGTTAAGCTAAGATGGTTTACAAGGAATATAATTGAAAATTATGTTTAAGGCAGCAGAAGGCAATGATAGACTTTTCAAATTTAATAAGACTTCAGTCACTGATACTTTGAGCACCATGGGATTTTTCACGGTCATAGCCAGGCAGGACCTCTGTTTCACAGCTCAGTCAGAGAGAAATCTCACTTTTGAAAAAGTGCATCTTTTCAGCTGACCTCAAGAGACACGTTGCTGTGGCTCTGGACTGCTCACAAGTAGAGCAGCTGTACTTGCTGCTGTGCTCAGTTCTGCTGGTTACTGATGATATCGCTCATTGCTGTTCAGCCACAAGGCAGTGTTAAGTGCTTGGACACTTGGACTATTAATGTGAAAAAAGCAGCATGAGCACACATGCCATTATGTGAAATATGTAAGCAGATGAATATATTTTTGGGGGTGTGGAACAACTGAAAATGAGCTGTTCCTCTGGAAAGCTAACCCCGTATTACTGACCATGAATAAGTAGCCAGTGGGCTGACTGAATAGGTCAGCTAGGCAGTGAAGAAGGGGAAGGGCAGCTGCAAGTCTCACCTCCTAGAACAGCAACAGAGCCCTAAGTGGTCAAATGAGGCAGCCTCAAAAAGAGACAAGGTTATTTACTACAGGTGATGTAGTCCTGAGTGGTCCAGTGAAACTGAGCAAAAGGAACTTTAGACAAACCACTTGTACTAATTCCTATGTCTCAGAGTAATCTGCATAACAGTCTTGGCAGAAAAGTGTTCAAATCCCTTCCGGAAAAGGCCAAAACAAAGTCGCGTTCAGCATCCCAACGAATAAGCCTGTGCTGAATTACTGGAGAAAGATGAAAAACATTTGCTGCTTTGTGGGATTCATGTCTCTCTACCCTCATTGCATCCAGCAGAGCCTGCTCACACACACTGTAGTGCTCCCCTCTTTGAACTTGTTTGGCTCAGTGGGTAGATGGGCAGTTAGCAGTGGTCACTTTGGAGGGAAGAGGTTTGGAGAATATTCTACAGGAAGTCACTGAGAACGGATTCCAGCTGTCTGCAAGCACTCCCACTAAGATGTGGAGCACAGTGATGTCTCAAGAGAATGAAGCTTCTGAGCACCCTTGTCAGCTGGTGAGCACAAGCACCCTGGCACACATGGTGGCACTGAGATGTACAGTGTCATAGTCATTACCATGCCACCTCTTAAGAAACAGCTGATTTTGCTGCAGTTTGTAGCAACAGATGTGGACAAAACCCTCCAAAAATTTGTAGCCATTTGAGGCAGCAGTACACAATAAAAGAAACCCTGGCTCCAACCAAAGATACAACTGAAAAGCAAAACCGGACTTTGGTAAACTTGACTGTGCCTATTGCCCCCACTTCTCTATTAGCTTTGACTAGGTTAAAAAAATTGCCCAGCCCCTGCTGCTGCAGGTAGCTGTTGTCCTTCTCTCAGCAATAAAATCAGCTGTTGGAGCAAAGCTGTAATAGAGGCTGCTGCTCCAGTTCAGGGCTCAGAGCTACTAAGGCTGAGCAAGATCATTATGATCTTCCACCTGGACCTGCAGCAGTATGCCCACCACAGAATGTCACTAAGAATTCCAGTGCAAGCTTCACATTCCTGGGTGAGTTGGAGAAGGAATTCAAACCTCAGTTGATAGTGGTGGATTATATACTTATGACTATTAAAACTCTTAATTTGTTCTATTTCCCTCACTGGAAGTAAGGGGAGAGCTTTTCTTCCCCATTATGCTTTTACTAATACTGTGTGAAATGGCTGGCGTTTTTTTTTTTGTTTTGCTTTGGTTTGTGTTTTGGTTTTTTTTTTAGGGGTACACTGCAAAAAAAGAGTGCCTTGCTTGGCTGTTGGCTACACATTCACAAGTGTCTTTGCTGTCAGTTAATGATGCTATTGAGAAAGCTGCATCCCTTAAAAGGCTTCCAGCTGAATTTAAGCTCCAGGCCAGATACTTTCTCTCTGCAGGGTAACTTTTACCATCAAGTCTCACTGGAACAAGAAGGCTTTACAACTAGGAAAGAATGAATGAGGAAATCAGTGATACCAATTATACACCAAATGAAGATAAATCCCTCTGTCTCATTAGCACTGTTTAATTATGCTTGGATTTAAATTCTAAATATAGTTCATAAGAAGTCACAAGGGCAAGTGTTTGCTTCCATTGTTGTAATCCTCTCCATATCTAATACTTCTCACCTAGAAGATTAACTGTTTTAAGGCTTTGTCTCTTTGAGGCATAAATAAAAAGATGCTGACACTTCACCCCTTAGAAGTGAAAAATGTTGGTTAATCACTGGCTTACATTTGATATTTTGCATTGCTGTCAGAGTCCAGAGGTCTGAGCTGACTTAGCTTCCTGTGCTGGGTCTGTGTGAATGCTACAGGCCTCTAAACAAGGCAGAGGCAGGGTATTGTCGCTATGCATGTGCATATGTATCTGCCTACCTATCTATCTCTTTAAATGCAAAACATCAAAGTTTGCAGGAATTTGTCTTATCTCCTCTCTCTTAGTCAAGCACTTGACCCAACCCATCCCTCTTTGGGATTATCTTGAACCTCTTTACCAGTTTATCACTACAAACCTGGTAACATATTCAGTTCAGTTACTAGTAGATGTCAGCAGGATTCTAGAAAGCCCCTCCAAATCTGGGTCTTCCATCAAAGAGTTCAGTTGTGAAAGAGAGGAGACCCACTCCTGCATTCCATGGAGAAAATGCCCTCAGAGCCAGTTCTCTGCTTATTGAGAGGAAGCCTACGCTTAGACCATGTACAGTGTACCTGTGCAACACATCAATAAGGGAATCTCTCGCCTTTGAGAAAGGTGGGGTGTAAACCAGCATTTCTGCACCAGCCAATGCTGAAAGGAGGAAATGGGACAGTTTTGAGAGGAGGAGAGAAGCAAATACCCATCTTCCCTTCGAAGCCTGGTTAGAAATTCAGTAAGAAGACTCATCTAAGAAGACAAAGATTTCCAAAACATCATCAGCATTTCTAAAAGCACAGCGAGTGCAAATATGCTGCCTAGCATGGCACCAGTCTTTGCTAATCCTTTATCAGTGGTTTTGTTTGACTGAGAAATTCTATTAATTAATCTAACCACATATAAAGACTATTGATTGATGGAGAATTTTATTGCCCTCAAAACTACAAGTTTATTGCACTTATGAAATCATTTTACATTTGCATCCTGGTTTAGTACATATCTGCCAAAACCAGATGTAGGTGCTTAGTCACAGTGCACAAAGGCATCTGATCAGTGTAGGCTCAGCTTTGGGTGTTCAAATGGTAGTGAATGTAAATGCCATATTAGGTATGAGCTTCCTGTGCTTAAATTCATGCAGGACCAATGGAAATAATCACTTTTGTGCCCATGGGATATGGTGTAATGAGAACACCGGGTTCTTCCTACATGAGTTTAGTCAGAGAATGCTTGAAAAAGATGGGGTTTTTTTTGTAACTCCTATTTACTAGAGATAGTTATGCAGAAATGACACCACTTAAATGCTGGTAGCACCCACATCACTGGTGGCTTCTGTGATCATTGTTGTTCCTTGGAAATTTTGGTTCTTCGTAATCCCTCAGTAGACAGCCCAGCTCAATGTGGGCTGTGTCCTAGATCTCTGTCGTGTTAAAAAAAAGCATTGTCTAGGTCAAGTATTTGTGTGATGGCACAAAAGAAACACTAAACTAACCAGATACCTGAGGTGTTGATTCATGGTGTGTGTGTGTGTTTTCTACATCTCCTCCTGGTGTTTTTGCCTGCTGCTGCAGAACATCTCTGCTGTTTGCAGTCTGTCAGGTGAGAGGTAATCTCTCCTCACCCCCTTGCCGTCTTCTTAACACAGCTGATTTTGGTCAGTGACTGAAGCTAACGTGCCACCCTCTAGGGCAGGCTTAATAGATGTCATGTGGATGGATGCTCTTTGTTCCAAGCCCTGGCTGAAAAGTTTTCTCCCTGTCAAACTGAGCAGAGCCCCACAGACAACGCTGAAGGCAAACTCTAATCTCTGGCAGTTTAGAGGGTTGTAATGCAAGCATGAAAGAACATAACTGCTGGATACAACCCATTGCTTTAATGAGAACATGCCTTTGGGGTTTATGACAAACAAATTCCAGTTGCTTTATTGCATTGTGTCTGAATTTCCCACTGTCACTTCAGCTGGATACAGCACACTGCTGGATCATGCCTGGAGAAGGAAATTATTTGTGCAACTGTGGAGGGAAGGAGAAAATCTCTGGCATTGGAGGACACTGGTAGGGTAGCCAGACAATTGTCTCCATTCAGAGAGGTGCTCCTCCCAAGGGAAAGTCAGCACACAAAGCCCAACTGTGAGGGCAAGCCTGCCTCTGGGGAAGCCCCTCTTCTTCCAGGGGCTCTAGAGGGAATCACAGAGCCACAGAATCATTCAGGTTGGAAAAGACCCTTGGGATCATCAAGTCCAACCATTAACCCTACTCTACAAAGTTCACCCCTAAACCATGTCCCCCCAACATCACATCTAAATGACCCTTAAACACATCCAGGAATGGTGACTCAACCACCTACCTGGGCAGCCTATTCCAGTGTCTGACTACTTTTTCTGTGAAAAATTTTTCCTTTATGTCCAATCTAGACCTACCCTGTTGCAGCTTGAATCCATTCCCTTTTGTTCTGTCGCTAATTACCTGAGAAGCACCAACCTCTCTACAATGTCCTTTCAGGTAGTTGTAGAGAGTGATGAGGTCTCCCCTCAGCCTCCTCTTCTTCAAACTTAACAGTCCCAAGTCCTTCAATTGCTTTTCCTAAGATTTCTTCTCAAAGCTCTTCACCAGCTTTGTTGCCCTCCTCTGCACTTGCTCCACCATCTTGATATCTCTCTTATACTGAGGTGCCCAAAACTGGACACAATACTCAAGATGTGGCCTCACCAGTGCTGAGTACAGGGGGACAATCACCTCCCTACTTCTGCTGCTCACACTATTTCTAATACAAGCCAGGATGCCGTTGGCTTTATTGGCCACCTGGGCACACTGCTGACTCCTATTTAGGCACTTGTTAATTAGAAGCCCCAGGTCTTTTTCTACCAGACACCTTACCAGCCACACTTCCCCAAGCCTGTAGCATTGCATGGGGTTGTTGTGGCCCCAGTGCAGAACCCAGCACTTGGGCTTGTTGAAGCTCATACTATTAACATTGGCCCATCAATCCAATCTACCCAAGTCTTTCTGTAGAAACTTCCTATCCTCATGCAGATTCACATTCCCACCTAACTTGGTGTCATCTGGAAACTTACTGATGATACAGTCTATGTCCTTACCGAGATTATCAGTAAAGATGTTAAACAGAAATGGACCCAACACTGTGCACTGAGGATCACCACACGTGACCGGCTGCAAGCTGGATTTAACTCCATTGACCACTACTCTTTGGGCCCGTCTATCCAGCCAGTGCTTGATCCAGCAGATCGTATGTTCATCCAGACCATGAGCAGCCAGTTTATAATGAGAATTCTATGGAAAACAGTGTCAAATGCTTTTCAAAAGTCTAGATAGACAATATCCACAGCCTTTCTCTTGTCTAACAGTCGGATCATCTTGTCTAGATAGACAATATCCACAGCCTTTCTCTTGTCTAACAGTCGGATCATCTTGTTATAGAAGGAGGTCAGGTTTGTCAGGGAGCCCAGCCAGGCATCAGGGCAGCCTGAGCTTAAAGTGAAGACCTGTCCCACACCAGGCTAAGATGCTGCCATTTGAGACATGTCTCTCCCCTTGCTCCCCATACCCATTGGTGCTCACACCCATTTCCCAGCACTGGTGCCTGCACCCATGGGGCTGCTTGGGGCCTTGGGTCAGCTCTTGGTCCTGTCTGAGTAGTAAAACAGCCAAAAAAGAGCACTGTGTTTTCACCCAGTCCCACCAGCTGGTGAGACTGAGCACACAGCTGAGTGGTCATCGGTCTGGAGGCAAGGGAGGCTGTGGGTGCAAAGGGCTCAGAGGGATGAGCCCTGGTTAGCTTCAGTTGATGGCAAAAAACAGCTAGGAATGTAAAAATGAGTGGTAGGAAAGCCTGGGCCAAGACCAAGAGCTATAAAATATCTCTTTTTTTTTCCCCCCTTCAAAGGTACAAATTAGTGCAAAACATTTTTCATTATTAATATAGCAATTTATAATGTACGACCACACCCTAATGGAATCAATTTATGTGAAGCACTCAGATAATTTTCACATTAAATATTTGTCTTGGGTCAAAAATATGTAACAAAATTTTTAATGATAAAAGGATATTTAATTGCCCTAAAACACAAGGGCCATGCTATTAGGTTTATTAACTACTACATTCTATTTTATTAAGTAAAAAACTCTCTTGCAGATTATATATTGTAGCAGCTAGAACTATTTCTTTTACCATATTAGAAATTAGTTTAGCACTACCTCCTAACACGAATACATCTTTACCAGCACAATGTTCTGTGAATAACACTTTAGAAAGAGTAAGCAGGGACCATTACAAGGAAATGCGTGACTTGAAAATGATAAAAGGCTTCTGAGTTGTGACGGTGTCAGTTCAAATTACAAGAATAGTAGTAATAACAATAAAGTCCAGAGCAGAGAGAAGAAGAGCTGAATTACAATATTTCCAGATATTTTCAAATATAAATATATATAAATAAATCAATCCATTTTATAGATTGCATTTGAGCACATAAAAGTCTGAAGTTTCTTAATAAAAGTCTAGGGCTTAACACAAAAACTGAGGAAATAAAATTCGGAACTGTTAAGTTCTTTTACAGATCCTTTTTCCAGACACTACAACTCAATACTGCCATGACCTCCAAAGAGCAGTCAAGCTTCACTGGAAGCTTTGCTTCTTATTTTGAGCCTCTTGCTCCAAATGAGAAATGTTGTAGGAAACCGGTAAGTTTTCTTTCCTCCTTTGTTACAAACTATCCTCCCTGCTTTACATAAGGTATAAGAGAAAGAGGCTTTGCTTAGTATTTGTTGAATTGATACCTAGCCAAGTACAGCCAAATGCTAGTGAATACCAATACCCCGTGACAATTTCTAGGAAAATTAGTGTCATTAGTATTTAAATCCTCTTCCTGTAGGAGACAGAGAAGCCCTGGTCTAATATCCTAGAAGGATGAACAGTCCTGACCTCTCAGTCACAGCGTCCACTGTGCCATGCCCACACTCTGTGTCACGCCAGCATGAGGTGCAGACAGGTAAAGTAGATGTTTAGCAATCTGAATACAGCATCTTGCTTTACCATCTAGTGGACACTGGGAAACTCTGTGCTTTCTTCTTCCCTGGGCTGCTGTCAAGCCTGTCTGATGCAGATCTCCAGTGGCAAGCTGAGTTTTCAGGTAACTCCCTGATTTTGCATCTATGACCAGCAAAGTGCTGCTTATAAAGTTGTGATGGTTCAATCACCACTACTTTTAACCCTTGTGCTCTAGGCTTGCCTTCTGTATATCTGAATATGAAACACAATGTAAAGCTTTGCCACTAGCTATTACAGCAATTCACCTTATATCCACCCAGTGCATAGTACCTGACTCGGAACTTGACTTACAGCAAGTTATCTATGTGAGTACAACTGAAGTGTCATTGCAGTCACATCACCTGTCTGCAGCCTTGCCTAGCTCACTCCTGCTTGCTTTTCCCCAATTTCGAGTAGTAATGGCTCATATTGTCTTTCCTCCATGATCTCTGTACCCCATCTGTGTTGCTCCTTAGCACAAAAGAAGCAAAATCCTTTGCAACCTAAGTATTTCTTTGCAAAACCTGAAAGGAGAAAAACAGGACCTAACCCACTGAATTAAAAAAGAAGAGGTCTTCACATTGCTGCCTGATTTTAACAAAGCACATCAAAGCATGCCCCAAAAGAGAAGAGCTATCTCAACACAATTCAGATGAATTCCTCTCAGTGGTCTCTGAGATAAGGAGAAAAAAACCCCAGCCTTTATAGTTCTCACCATTAGGACCATGTTTTGTTTAACATACTACCTATATATTAAGGTTTATATTTCACCAATATATTAAGGTATTAATATAAGGATCAGGTTCATTAGAAACACAGGAATTCTGACAGATGATAAAGAATTCTTCTATTTTAGCTGTATGGGTTTTGTTAATTGGGTGATGGGACAACAACCTTTATGATATGCTTATTTGGTAGATTGTAATGTGTTTGGGCTCAGTAATAAAACTGTCCTGACATCTGACAGCTCTAAGATGACAATTTATGAGATCAGGCTCAACATCTGGTACATCATTATGTAACCCTACAAGCAACATGATGATTTCATGGTATCATATAAATGTACATGAATTGATATTTAACCAATGGAATAAGATGCTCCAAATTGACTAAGGGCAAGTGCTCATGTGTAGTTTGCTGATGAGTACGTTACTTACCTGGCATTGCAGTAGAAGGGCATGCAGAGAATGAATTCTAGTGCTCGAATCAGTGATGAGAGCTCTGCCAGCTCCCAATGAGCCACAGCTGCAAGCCTGAAAAGAACCATTTGTTCACTAGTTAGGGTGATTATTTTTGTCATGAAGAAAGTTTTCCATTATGCAAATGTACAAAGCTGTGAAATAACTCTTCCTGTGGCTCTTTAAAGGGACCTAGAAGGATGAAAGACATTGCACCTTCATGCTAGATCAGCCCCATTTATGTGACCATTTGGCAGGTCCTGATCTTCTGTCATGGTCAGCCCAAGGGCAGATGAGGTAGAAATATGGAAGCATGGGGGAACGTGGTTTATGTCTTTGAATCCTTTAAGTCTTTTCTAGTCCTATTGGTTTTAGTGGAAACTCCTGTTCTACTAATGAAGGCAACTGAAGATCTACTGAATCTGCTCACACTGCACAAGGCAGTGCAGTTGTCAGTGCTTTGTCCTGCAAAGCTTTCATAATGTTAATGGGGAGTCATTTCCCTCCTCTAGCTTTCCTTCCAGGCCTGTTAAAGTCATGATCATGTCCCAGCAGATTAAGGCATAAGAAATCATCATTCCTGTCCTTTCTTGCATTCACACACTGAGAACTCTTCAGGTAGCATTTATGGGATGTGCATAGGAATGAGCTCATGCTGCAATATATAACCCTATGCATTCAAATATTTCTCAAGGCCCTGCACATATCATCCCACCATTACACTGATTCTTACAGGAATCTTTGCTATCCGTCCAGTTGCTAACCATTGCACATTTCAGGAATGCACCCTCCCCTTGGACTATGGCTGCATGGTGACATACTGGAGTACTCCTGGACACAGCACCAGCCCAGCTGCCGTAGATGTTGCAAGATCAATGCCTAAAGGCTGGAAGATGCATATTTAAGCATCACAGGGTCTCCTCTACAAGTCCCAGTTACAGTTTCTATTGCAGTGAAAGCTGTGCAGACAATATATAAATTTATGTTAAAAGGCATTTTGGCAATAGGAGACGCATATTGCTGGATCCTACCTAGCAGTACTATAGTCTGAAATATCTTTGCATATATTATATCCAAGACACAGACTTGTTGATGGCTGTGGCACTTTATGCCTTCAACTAGAATAATCAAAAAAAAAAACTCTGTGCTTGTACATACAGCTGATGGTTTTAACATCATATACTACTTTCATTAAGCCACATACAACTGAATTTTTAAATTATCATAGTTCCCTATTAGTGAGCAATATTTAGAAGAAGCTAACTGAATTATAAATATTTCAGAATTTCAATATCAAAACCAAACTAGGATATTGATTCAACAAGGTACTGACAGGCACTTCTAAGAAGAGCTGAAGCACTGTATGGTACTTATGCTTCTTTGAGCTACAGCTGCTCCAAACCTTACTGAAGCCAATGACTCTGTTAAGGGCCATCCTTCCAGTCTCAGTGAAGGGAGCAATTACATGAGCCTTGGTCCGTGTGCAGCAATACTAAAAATTACAGGAAGCCACAACCCCAGGACACCTTCAAAACTGATTTGAACCCTGTGTATGGGTAAACATGTTTCCCAAGATTAAATGGCAAATGCAAGTGTGATGTCCAGGGACTGCTTCTGGTTTTTACACTGAAAGCACCTCTGCCAAACTAGAGAAACAGTATCAGGCCTGGGGCTGAGGCCATTCTCAGGTGGCATTCTCTTCCTGGGACACATTTGTTCACTGGGCTGCAGAGGTGTGCTACCACAGCATAGCTACCACACAAAGCAAGAAAACACCTTGCTTTGCAAACTGACCTGCTGGTCTGATGGTAGCACATCCTCTGAGGATATAGCAAATGTGTTTTTTTTATCTCCATCACTTTTAAAGCAGCAAGTCCCTGTGCATGTTTTAATGATGCACAGAAGATGACACCCACAGATTTGCACATGGGCATTCTGAAATTCAAGCATCATGTAATTTCTTAATGATACCTGATTAACTCTAGAGACACTAGGTACAAAATAAAATTTCTAGGGAAAGCTTTTTCCTTTGATTTATGCACAGAATTTTACTGCCTTGTTAAACAGCACAATGAAAAGGTGGCAAGGTAACTCAGTTGGAGCACAATAGAAAAAATTAATTTCTTCAACAGAAAGAGTTTCCCTAACATTCTGTTAGACTTGAATATCTAAAATAAATAATGCAAGAACCTCGCTTGTTCAAAGGATAATAATCCTAACTCCAAAGGATAGTCAAGAAGCATGCATGAAGTTCAAAACGAAATACACGGAGGCTGCACAGAAAGCAGGGCTCATGCACTATACATGGCAGGGAACTTTCTTTGTTCCATAGTGCATAGGAATGGAAATAACAGGCTTAATAACCAGCAAGAAAGACAAGATGCTAGGAAAAACTGGAGTAGATTCCTTGGGTAAGTATCAGCTTCTGCTAATGGGCATCTTTAAGAGTAAGGTGGGCGAATTTCATAGATTAATTAAGGTTGGAAAAGACCTCTGAGGTTATCAAGTCCAACCATCTCCCCAGTGTTATCATGACCACTAAACCAAGTCCTGAAGTGCTACAAGTTTTTTTGAACACCTCCAGGGATGGTGACTCCACCGCCTTCCCATGTAGCCTGTTCCAGTGCATTACAACCCTTTTTGTTAAGAAATTTTTCCTAATATCCAACCAACACCTCCCCTGGTGCAACTTAAGCTCATTTCCTCTCATCCTATTGCTAGTTACTTGGGAGAACAGACCAACACAAGTCTCACTACAGCCTCCTTTCAGGTAGTTGTAGAGAGCAGTACAGTGTGCCCTGAGCCTCCTTTTCTCCAGGCTAAATAACCCCAGCTCCCTCAGCTGCTCCTCCTAAGACTTGTTCTCCAGACGCCTTACTAGCTTTGTTGCCCTTCTCTGGACCTGCTCCAGAATGTCAATGTCTTCCTTATACTGCAGCACCCAAAACTGAACACAATACTCATGGTGCAGCCTCACCAGTGCTGAATACAGGGGCACAATCACTTCCCTGCTCCTCTCGGACACACTATTTCTGATACAGGCCTGGATACTCTTAGCCTTCTTGGCCACCTGGGCACACTGCTGGCTCCTGTTCACAGTGGTGAAACTGTGCCAGTCCACAATGCCATGCACCCCTCATCTGCAAAACCAGGGTCCTCCCTCTGACAGCAGTTGATATGTAGGAAAAAAAAAACCTGCAGCAATTATAAGGCCTACAAGTTTTAGACATTGAGATTGGGAGACTCTCTTACCACTTTGCCTCCGAATTTTGAGTACATCCCCACCATGCTGGGCTCCCCAGTCCCCCTTCACAATGCAATGTTCCACTTCTGCATATCAGCAAGTCCTAGGGGCTCCAGAGATGCTGCTCACCCTTCCCGGTGACCCCCTTCCACCCAGCAGCATCCCTCATGGTTCTTGCCCTCTGTAGAAAACATGGCAGCGGGTAGGAAGGGGTGGCTATCACCACCTGCCCAGCTGGGGCTCCTCTGTGCAGTGACAGGAGCAGCTTCAGCCCCAGCAGAGCTGAAACCAGAGCAACACTGGAGCAGCAGCATTGTTGGGAACCTACCTCCAATCCCCAAACAGGATGTGCATTTCCTGCCCGTCTGGGAGAGCTGCAGGATGGGGAAGACAGGCCTGACCAGGCTGGTAGCCCTGCCTCAGATCTGTGATTTCCTCATGCTCAGGAAGACATCAAAGCTAGAGCAGGAGCTTCCAGGATACCTCAAATCCCACTGCCCATTTTCTTTTACAGGGCTTGCTTATTTTAAACCAGGTTTTAGCCAGTCACCTGCTCAGGCTGTCATAGGCAGCCCCCAGCTCCTAGAGGCACAGATCACCCCTCAGCAGCCGCTTGGCCCCTTGTGCACCCGTGAATTGCGTACCGAGAGGGCCTGTGACTCTGTGTGCTTTTGAAAGCCTCTCTAATTATGCAGCGGTTTGCTCACAGCCATGGTTCGCAGTCAATAGCACTTGGGCAGCTGGCCAGCAATGTGATGCCCTTCCAGTCATCTTGCAAGTGTTAAAAGTACTTTTAAGAAAATTAAAATATTAGCTGACCTGCATGAAAATGGTATCTATCAACTACTGTAGACCAAGTTAAGGGTGAATAATGTTCTGCATTGAAACCCATACTTCAATGCAACCATAGATAAAATAACAGTGGCAGAACAGTGGTTTTCCAGGAACAAGCCAACCATTGTTAGCTCTGACTGCTATGACCTGTACACTACAACCACAGTTAAAAGTGCAGAACTTCTCTCACAATCACCTGTGTTTTATATTAACTATACAGTAATGAAGTATTTTAGCATCTTCCAGTAAATGCAGAGATATTAAAAGTATTTATGAATCTTAAGAAAGCCTTTTATTTCCAAGCTTCATTAAAAATGGCCTGATAAAGTTCAACTTCATTACTTTTCTCTGCCTGCTGCTAATCAGAAGAGAGCATTGGAAATCTAGTGATGGATGACATGAAGAAATTAGTAAAATGGGCATGAAATGCAGACTAAACAGCTGAGGCACGAGTTACCTAGGAGCGGATCAGCATTCACTCCTCCACAAGCAGCAGTAATTCAGACTTCTAGACTCAGCCTCGAGGGTACTTCTACCCTGATACTCAGGATATGCTGATACTCAGCACAAACTGCTGAGTATCAAGTACACACTAACTCAGATGTCTTCTTGTGACTGCAGAATAACTCCTCGTGGGGATACAAAACTTTTATCAACAGTACTGTAAGATGCTAACACAAACACAACTGTGCATTGGTCGTAAACACCTCACAACTTTGTTTCAAAAAGATGAGACTGTGACTCTCCTTTCCTTTCTTGTATGCAAGTTTGTTTAAAGGGAGTGTTTAGGTTTCAGAAATGTGTATTTGTAAAATTGGAGTGAATACCATGTGTTCGGCCACAATAGCCTATTCCCAGATGCTAACAACAGGAAAAACAAGTCTGTATGTAATTAGTGCAATGCATAAAGCCTCTTATTTTTAGGTAGCTGTAAAATTGCCAGTTACTTAAGTAGTTCTCTAGTATATTGCCAAGCTTTCCTTTACTAGGGGTAGCCATAATACATTCCAGATAAATAAAAATACAGTTAATACAATCCTACATCTTTTCCTTAGGCAAAACATTCTTCAGTTTAACTTCTGATATGACACATGCAGTGTAAGAAGGAATGAAAGCTAATGTGAACCTACAGGTATGGCACATTTCCCTTGAACCCTGTGCTCGGTCTTGTGCTGTCAAGGGTGAAAAGGATGTAGTTCCAGTACTCTGGTGTAATATAAAGCATAAAGAGTCACTATTTGAGTCTAATTTTATTCTATGAGCTAATTTTATTCTACGCTTAGAGAATTCTAGAAGGACCTGTTGAAATACTTGAAGTTGTTTCTGTGAGGTCTGTTCAGTGAAATGATGTTTTGGTTACTTCAATATGACAGATGTCTTAAGTTTCACAGAATCCTCCCCTTTCACCTTCAATGTTACTTTAATTCATTATACTATTATTGGCCATTTGTTTGTAACTGAAGAGAACTGGCTTTAAACAGCTGAGTGTGGCTCTGTGATATGGCTAGTTGATTTGCCCTTCACTGAAACAGAAAACCATGCAAGGAAAACCTTGAAATTTCAACTGTCATTGTTTATTACTGTTTTGGCTACATTCTCTACAATTTCAGCAGCATCTTAAAGAGACAGTTAATGTTTCTTTATATACAATGAAAACAAAATGGCTTGCAACATCCAAAACAAGAGCAACAGTTTAACTGTACAATACTAAATGAAAACCTGTGGTAATACAGCCTCCTTTTTCTGCAACATGGACAAATTACATATAGGTACTCAGCATCAAGAATGGGATAGTAAAAAGAATAGTGAATGGGAGCGAGATACACTGTTCTGAAAAATAAGTTTCTACCATACAAGGTAGTTAGAAAATGTTTCACATTTTAAAATATCTGTACAAGCCACAAGAAACATTTCCTTGTTGATAGGAACTTCCAGAAATAGAGAATAACCATGAGCAACTTCTATGCCCAGTATCAGTGCGCTCTGCAGGTTGAGAACGCAATGAACTGACTTAAGGAACTGTACTGTAATATTGCCAACACAGACCTGGTTTACATGCCTTGATTGTTAATGAATTACCTACTCTTAATCTCTCTATAACGTACAGTTGACTTGCACCTTAAGGAGGTCATTTGATTCTTTTGCAAAAGTAAAAGCAACGTCATTTAGCAGCAATTAAAAGCGCCTTGAGGGAGACTTAAAAAAAATACAATATCCAATTAGAAAAAGCCATACTTTAAACATTTGTACAGGAGTAAGTTGCTGAAATTTAAATGAAAAATGTGACATCTGTACAACAATTTACAATAGAAGGGAATTTATCATTATTCCTGCATAGAACATTATACATGACCTGTTTGCATTTGGTTTCATACTGTTGCTTGTTTTTATGAGAAGCCTGGAAAGTTTCACAAGTTTCAATACCACAGCAAGTATAGTATTTTTAGAAAATTAAGTGGATTTCAAAATTAGCAAACTATTTGAGAAGTACCAGGAATTCCATATCACCCTTCCAATCTAAATTTGGTGAAACACCACCACATTTTCGGAGGTACAAGCCCGAGTTGCCAAATAAAATACTGCAATTTTAGCTGAGGAATCTGATAAACAACATGACATGTCTCACATTCCTTACTTTGGTTTCAAAGATCAATGTCTTGGAAATATGGCAGTTTATTTAGTTTATAACAGAAGTTTTCCTGTGTTTTCCAATTTGTTCACTACCCTTTTTTATTTAAATAATGAAAAAGTACCCTTCATGTTAGAGCTTTCCAGTATCAACCAAATGTATTTTAAGTATTAAAAAGATTATTTACAATGTTCCCCAGAAAAAACTAAAAACCTTTTTTTCAGTCTTAAACACAGTACACCTGCTAGCATGTAACAGGCAGTGTCATCCTTCAATGCTTAAAGGTATTTCTCAGAAGGGTATGTTTATTCACAGTCCGTGATCCACTCCAATCATACAAATGACACTATGTAGAGGGACTTCAGTCTGAAAACACAGTTATCAAACTTGTCCTGTGTAAAAACACTCAAATACTTTCAAGCTCAAATCTGCATCTGGAAACTACAACAAGGTATCATGCCATTCCTCGGAGAAATTTCAGTACGAAATAATGCTCGAAGTAGGTGGTGTCGGGGATGCTGCTAGCCCAGTCATATGCAAGTTTCCTGAAGAATTTGATCTCCTCATATGAGGGAGAAGATAAGGATCATTAGCCAGCTGGTGGACATCAAATCTATCCTCTTTTCGGTACGCTAAACAGCGTCTGATAAAGGCCTGCACAAGAAATGTAAAAAGTTACAATACTATTCCAAATAATGTTGTCTGCTTAAAAGGAAATATGCATGTCCTCCTGGATAAACTAGATTCTCCACAAATTCTTGTTCTTATGTAATTCAATTCAAATAATAGGATAACATTTTATTACTGAGTGAAAAAAGTAATGTTGCAGCAGAAATAAAAAGAATCATCAAATTACTTTGTTTCAAATAATCACATTTCAAAAACCATGTTATTTCCATGTTCAGGAACGATATTTAAAAATAAAATATAGCATCTCACACAATTAGAATTGTGCATGTGTTATCCCTGAATGGCTTAGTAAAAACCAGAAGCAAATGTCAAAGAATTGAGAATGCAGAAAGGAGGTCCACAGAGCTTCTAAAACCATTCAACTGTGCAGTAGATAAAGAGTAGATGGAAGATGCAGGGATAGAATTTCAACTCTTTCGGTGACCTTTGAAAGCAGGAGTTAACACGTGTGCCATGACTGAACAGAACAAAACAAAATTTGATAATGGTGGTTGCCATATTCAGTAGGCATTAAACAATCCATAGGCTACTTAAGAAATCACTACCTTGCTAAAACTCCTTTCCCAGAAAAAATACCCACCTCTATCATCTGTTCAAAAATAGCTAAAACTGAAAAATCTGTAGCTAGCTTCAGGATTCTTCTTCAGACATTACATTATCCTACATTTAGGTCCATACAATGTATGCCAATCATTTTGTACTGAACATTTGTCAAGTCTTCTGCCTAGAATTTACAGAACATTTGGTCTCCCGAGAGCTTGAGCTTCAACATTTAATGCTGGAAAGTCCTTATTATTGCTACAGAACTGATTAGCACATCATCACTTAATTTAGAACTTAATTTAAAAGAATTACATATCTTTTCTTTGATAAATCTGTTCATCTGTTTGTTATTTCCTCCAATTAAAAACTGGAGATTGAAGAAAAAAAAGAAAATCTATGATACAAGTTCCAAAGAATCCTGCTAGAATTTAGTTCTATCGTTTACATATCCAGTATGAAGAAGGTACAAAATTAAAACCATGCACATCTGTTAACATATAACCACACGTTCTTGGACATTATAGATTTTAATCAAATTCCTCATAATAAATCTTTCCTAACAAATAAATTGTTAAGAGTTGCTTGCAAAATCCTCAACATAACATTTTGTTGTCAAAATGTTTCTAAAATACTTCATGCTTCTGTGGCACTTGTAGACACATGACTTGCAAAGGAAAATATTGCAAAAAACACAAAAGTGAGGAGGATCAAAGGACAACTACAGTCTGAGAACTAACAATGTAATTTCAGGTTTCATGTTTATTTCACCTCCGTGCTTTCCAAATCAGAATTTCAGTTTACAAGCTGTTCCTTTTCCAACTGCCAGGCCTATAAATCTGAAAGACAATTTGGGTTCTACACAATCATCATAAATGGTCTGAATTTACAAGTTAGTCTGAAATTGGTTTATAGCATTTCCAACCAAGAGCATTTTCTCCCTCTCTCTTACAGCTATCGTGACAATGTTAATAACTATGGAGAACACTGAAAGTTTATTTTAGTCTTTGAAGCAAACAAATAGAACATTGGAATACACAGAGAATGTAAAATACATTGCCAATTCTCTCTGCGGAACTGTCTACACTTTCATGACATCTTCTAAAAAAACCCCCAACAAAACAACTACGAATGACAAAGAAACACAAAGTTAAAAGACAGGGATATAAATTGTTCAAATGTAATGTTATCAGCCATATGCTGTGCATTTGTCAACTGCATTCAAGAGACAACTTCTCCAGATGGGGGTGAAAAAAAAGCCAGAAAATAAAAAACTACACCAAGCAAAAAACCCTGGACAAACTACAATTCTTCAACCTAACTTTCATAACCTTAACTGCAACTCACTCACTGACACTACTATTAGAAAATATATCTGATGGAAATATATCATAAATTGTAACAGCAGGTTTACGTACCCAAAAGACTTATTTTCTTGGGAACTTACTGCCTCTAAAAATAGATTTCTTTTCCTTTTAATCTTTTGGAGCTAAATTTTAAAATTCTTTTTTGCAGCTTGTGTCCCAAATCTAAGTATGTTTAATTCATTGCTGAAACTTGAATAGGCATTCTACTACCTTGGCATTTTTTTTCAACGAGCACATCTCTACTGCATCTGGCCATGAATATGTCTTTCAAAAACTGGGACAGTTTTACAAGTATATAACATATATAGTGTTTTCTCCTACACTCACAGAATTGGATTAATGCCATGATTGCTCACAGATGCAAGCACTTGGGAAGCCACCTTAATTGGTTTCTGAATAGCCAGTCAGTGGAATTGAGTTTGATACTATAGATGTTTCAAAATAGTATTTTTAAATACAGGTAAACATTGCCATCCACACCTTTGGGGCAGATCAACTATTTGGCAGTCTTATTTCCTGAGTAAGCATCAATATATCTTACATATTCTTCATCTTAAGAATTTATGTTTCTAAACTTCACTTTGAGTTAATACACATATACTATGTATGACCTTTCAAGGGAAAGAGTGTTAGCAGGCCATTCGTTCGCTGAGGCTCCCCCACTATGTGGCGATCATGCACTGCAACAGCCATTGTGTTGCTAG
>JANHGN010022041.1:0-20151 GCA_024605025.1 Megaceryle maxima | reverse complement strand
CATGGTTTTGAGAATCCCTGAATAAGTTTCCTTATTATTATACTATGTCCCACAGTGTTAACAGCAATTTTACAGATGAATCCTTTATGATGTATGCTTTAACTGTTACTCAGAGATCACAGAATCATAACAAAAAGTTACCTTGGCTTCATTGCTCACAACAGGTTTGACAGGAAACTGAACTTCTGTGGCTTTTAATATCGTATTTTCTTGTAAGATATCTTGCTGTGATTGATTGTGGCCAAATGGCTGAAAAATAAGCACATCATTTTCTTTATGAGAGTTATTCAATTACTTTGGTTTCATAAATATTTATGCTCTAGTAGGTTGTTGCAGTGTTAATACAAACTGCTAACTATTCTGTAAATAAAAAAGTTTCAGTCAAGATTTTCTACATTTCTTGCAATATCAATGCATACATCAAAAAGTAACAAGTAATTTTCCACATAGATTCATGTCTTTCTGACTGTAATTCACAGTCTCCCGGGAACAGGCATTTACATTAAAACTCTAAGATTTTCAAACAAGATTTTCCTTACCTTTCTACCATAAAGGCATTGGAAAAAAATCACTCCGACTGACCATACATCAACCTTATTAGAAATCTTTGGTGGCTCTTTACCAACTACAAAACACTCCGGAGGCAAGTACCTGGAAAACAAAACATGCATTGCAGTGTCTGCAAGTATATGTATGGCATTACTAGAACTTGTTCAAATATCAAATTATACAAACACTTCACATACTCATCTCTGATCTTTTGACAACTGTACCAGTAGCCTTATGATTCACATTCCAACACTTTGCACATCCGTCAAAACTGACATTACAGTTTTTTGAATGATCAGTCAAATGGAGGGTCTATTTCATACAAGCACAATACTAACTTTCTTTACCTAAATCAGTGAATAACACTTTTTAATTGGGATCCTAGTTTAAATACAAACTTTCTCCATCTATCAGAGCAAGAAAAGATGAAAGCCATACAGGGCATTTTACAGCAAGGCCTGATTTGGAATCAAAGATAATGTAGATATTGCTTAAAGACCCTTTACCTAAGTTTTTACTAAGAATGATGACAGTAACCAGAGGGGTATATGGTAGAAAAAGGCGACTGCTATTTCTGTTCCTATAATCTCCAGGAAGTCATACTTAAAGAGCTGAAAGTTGAGGAAGCTCCTGTGCCACTCCTGAATTACAGAAGTGCTAGTCAAATGGAACCTCCTTTAAAAAAAAGCAAATAAACTAAATCTTCCAAACATATCAATATGGGGTCCATTAAGTATTACTGACTGTAATATCTAAAACTGAAAAAGGCATAAAAACTATTAGAGCAACTACAGACCAGACATCCTTTCATCAACAGCATATATGACTTGAAAAGAAATTCTTAATAACTATTTGTGAAAATAGAAATAAGTAGAAAAATAAGGTAAGAATGCAACACAAATATGAATTTCACACAGCAGCACAAAATCTCTTCTGGAACACTCATGTAAAATTCTGATGGTAACAATTAAGAAAAATTACCTTGAAGTGATGCAAGTGCAAAGAAAGCTACTAAAATATCTGAAGTACTAGGAAGTGAAACAACCTACTTCAGGGAGGACAGCGCTGGCACAGGAACAAACAAGTATAAACTGGCCACAAATAAACACAGTCTGTAAATTAGAGGATTAGGTTTCTCATGATCAGAGAACTGAGGTTACAGAACACACTTCAAATCAGATTACTGGGTACCAAACACTAACTAAATTTAATATAAATGTCTGTAAGTTTACAAAAGAGATTATGTGACCTAAATGCATGGAAAGACAGGTAACTGGTCCAGTGACTGAGGAAATCCCTTCCAGGACTATACTGCAGATGCTTTGTGCAATCTGATCTAAAAAGATTCATCCCCCACCTCATACTCAAAGTATTTCCCTCCTTAAGGAAGATTTTGGGCTCAGAGACAGTGTGAATTGGAAACACAGAGATTCATCATAAAACTGTAATGGTCACAGAACTTTTCTGATCTCTTTAGTTTACAGCACCACTAATGCTCATGGCATTTTAGATGAAATCCAAAGGCCAATTTTTTGTTGATACATTTCCACAATAAATATTTAAATTGTGCTTTAAATATGTAAAGCATTAAAAAGAATAGCAGAAGTCTAACACTTCTAAAATGCTTCAACTTGAATAATTGTCTTCTCACAGCATGTGTGCATTGGCATTTGTGCAAAAGTATGTGTGTTTTCTTTTCTAAAAAAAAAAACTTAAGGAAAAGGCAAAATCTTCATTACATGTAACTTCTGAATATGAGAAACACTGCATAGCAAATTGGAATGATACTGGCTTCTCTGTTTATAGAGTTACATTTCAGAAACTCTATATACATATATATAAAACTCTATATATCATCCTTATATATACATATAACTCTATATATCATCCTTACTGTGATGATCTTACTGGCAGAATGAGAGAAAGACCAAATGAATTCACAATAACCTGGCCAATCCAGGCTTTCTATGCCACCCACCCTGACACAGCTGCCATGCAGCCAGGCTCAAAGAGCCACTGTGCCATGAAGAAGCTGCATCTTTAGAGAGCAAGTTCTAGAAACAGCTTTTCTGTAAGCAATGAAATGCTTATTGTCATTCCTATTCTGTAGGCAGCTCTCAAACTTCAGGTTTTTGGACAAGCATGCAAGTGCACACAGAAAATAAATCACAGCTGTCATTAACCTTTAGGATGGAAGAGTAAATACTCTTTTGTCCTAAGGACATTACCTGCTGGTAATCCCTGCTCTAAGATTTCTAAGGACTAAGCACCCACACTTAATCATCATAGCTCTGTCAAATGTCTTCAACCACCTGCAGCCAAAGATTAAACACCTGCTTCTTCAGGGAAGCAATGTTTCTAAATCACAGTGATCATCTCCACATTTTTTTTTTTTGTTATACACACACACACACACAAACACTTATATATAAATAAAAAACACCCACTCGCACTCTCTTATCTTACTTGTTATCATTCTAACATTTGGGAATATCAACATTCAAAGTACCGCACAAAAATGTTTGTCATGCATGTTAGTATTTTCATTCATAAATTAAATAAATAATAAATAAAAAGTGGCTTTGTAAGACAGCATTTATGACATCTGAACAATGACCCAGAGTCTAAACAGTAAAATGGAAACAAGCATTACCAGTAAGTTCCTGCTCCCTGTGAAGTTAAATCCATTCCATCTACACCATAGCTATCATCATCCATTATTTTGGACAGGCCAAAATCAGTGATTTTTATTTCTCCACATGCTGTTCCATCTACAAGAAGGATATTACCTATCCAGGGGAAAAAAAGAAAGAAAGAAAAACACCTCAAAAAAAGCTAACAGAATGCTTTATTTTCAAAACCAGGTTAGATTTTCAGGAACATCTAACTTAATGAGGGCTAAGTGGCCACACATGTTTATATCCTCAAGTCCAGAGTAACTTATGACACATTTCAGTGCAGTCTCAGGAAATCTCTAGGTTATCATCATCATCTGAAACGGCTCTCTCAGCTGGGAGCTGGCTGGACAGTGAGGAAACACCAAAACATAGTGAGGAAATACCAAAACATAGCGGTATACCAGTAGCAATGAAGTTTCTTATTTATCTGCCCAGAACAAATCCTACACTACACATTTCAGGGCTTGCATAGGCCACAAAATTGTGCCATGAAATTGTTGCAATACAACAAATTTTACTCTGTGTGCTAAAAGTTGTACAAGTAATTTCTTGATGTAGAAGTTATTTGATGAAGTTCCTCTGAAAACAAAAAACAGTGAGAAGAAGAACACATTGTGTACAATTCCATAATATGAGAGAAGTCTATATAAACAATATATTACACAGCAGCAATCAAACAGGTTGGTACTAAGAGTTACATTACAAACTCCACACTCTGAAGTGCATCAGATTAAAGTACATGACAAATACAAGCATCATTCATGCAAGGTGGTAAAACAAAGGCCATGGAATCAAGACAGAATACATTGTTTATGACAATGTCTATTATTCATTGGAAAGAAAACTGCTGTGAAGTCCTGTTTTGATGTGCTTATGCTAGGGTGCTGAAAGTGCTTGATTACGCATTTCAATCCTTTACAGGCTATGAAATACATAAGGGAGAAATTATTTGCACATCAGCATTCCACAATGATTAGACAGTACTGAGCCAATTAATGATCACATCTGTTTAAACTGCTAAATACCAATGCATGGATCTATGTGCTATGTGATTTTGTTTCTTCCTACAAATTCAATTCAAAATAATATGAAGTATAAAAGTTTTGACAAACATTTTTCCAAAGAAAAGACGGATGACTTTGGCAGTAGAACTAGAAAGAAGAGCACACACTTTTTTTCAGTTGTTTACAACAAGCCAGACATACAGCAGACAATTTTGAAATTTTCAGGCATGAATTACTAAGAAAATAAAGGATTGAAAAAAAACCCAAAACATTTTCATTCATAATATTTCTCATTTACCTGGTTTAAGATCATAGTGTATAATAGGGGGCTTGATCTCATTGAGATACCGTAGTGCATTCACTATTTGCATTACAATGGACCTAGCTTCTTTCTCTGACATCAATTTATGCTGCTTGAGATAGAAATCCAAGTCATTGCCTTCACAGTATTCTAGCACTGTGCAAAACCTAGGGTAAAATTCATAGAGAGAGAATTAAATAATGTATTAAACACCACAATCAGAATTATGTCAACCTAATTTGATACTGGTAAGTTTAAAAATGGCTGCCTGAATGTTAAAAATATTTGAATGAAAGTGTTAACAGAACACATGATGTAACTGTTAGCTTATGAAAACTGACATCAATCAGAACATTCATACCTGCTGAAAGAGAACATACATCCACCTTGACGAGAGGTTAAGTTAAAAACCCCATTATTTATGTAGGCACATTTCTCAATAGAAAAATATAATCACTGTCCCTTAAGATATGACACAAATTCATGCAAAGAGGCAGACCAGTGACCTTGGGCTACCACTCTGGCTAATAATGCTCCTGCTTTAGTATCAGAAACTTGTCTAAGCTACAGCAGCATTCTGGAGCTGCCCTGCAGCAGCCCTTGCTCTGCCCAAAAATATTACAGCACTGCAAGTCCCTTTCACCCTCGGGATATCCTATAGGGTTTGCTAGTCAGGTGTTGCCAAATACTGTTGTCATGACTTTACAGAAGGTCTGAAACATTCAGCTGAGACAAAATTCTGCAACTACTGTATTTTTTATTTAATTCCCCTTAAGGAAACCCTAAATTCTTTGTCTGAAAGCAAGAACATACTATTTTTTCTTCAAATACTCTTAATTTCTGTTTATCTACTATACAGCACTAGAATTCTTGACCAGTTCTAGAAAACGCGTCATTTGATGTACTTACGTATCTGTATCCAGGGAGAAGTAGTCATATAGTTTAACTATCCGGGGATGATCCAGTTCTTTGTGTATTCTATACTCTCTGCACGCATGTCTAAAAGAAGATGAATACATTAACCTTCTACAATCAATAAAATGCCATTCAATTTAACATACGAAGCGTAAGTCATTAATATTTACTTGTGGTAGTTTTCTTTCTTTTCATCCCTCCAGCTTTTGTTAAGTTGGTGAATCTTCACAGCAGCATATCTTTGTTCATAAAGATCAAAAGCCTAAAAAAAGAAACCCACAAATACGGGAAAGTTACAACCAAAGATGATAAAAGTAACACTAAATAGAGGGGAAAAAAATTAGCAGGTAATTCACAAGTCCATTGATAAATCTATTGTAACGCTACCTCCCTTCCATGTGCTAATTGATGTTTGCTCAACCAGTGATTAAAGAGTACCACGTTACAATCCTTCTGCCTATTTAGACCCCACCCCCCCCAAAATGTACAAATGTACATGGTTCAAACATCATATTTAGCAGACCAAACACACTCTACCTTGTATACTTCACTGAAGCCACCTCGGCCAAGTAAATGGAGTAACAAATACCGTTCATTCAACGTGGGGTGATCTTTAAATCTCGAAAGAAAAAAAAAAAAAAATTTATTTAAGCTATACAAATAGAGTCTAAAATGTGAATCTCTTAGTATTACTTCTCAAATGGAGCTTTCTTTTTACTAGCAATATATAATATGCTGAACATTATTACACCAAGTGTAACCTTATGGCACAACCTTACAATTTCAGTACCTTTTGACTATTTAGCGTACAAATGCTATGACTACAACATGGTCAAAACAGCCAACTCTTGAAAACTTTGTTATTTTTCTCTATTTTTGTGAGGATAATAAAAGCACCTTTAAATTTAAATGTGATATGAGGGTGCTCTCCATTTTGCTTAATTTTAGAGAAGTCTCTAATTTCAGTTTTATGGAACAGATGAAGACAGTATTCTTCCAATTTCACTCAAAACATAACCAGACCTGTTGTATGTACCTGCCTCTTTTTTACAAAAGAGAGTCTATATAAGAAATAAATATCAAAGAGTAATACAGAGAAAACACACAAGACTGAATATCTGCTCTTACTCCAATCAAAAGGAAGAATAAAACTTCTTTCCAAACAAAATAATGCTGCAGGACAGAGAAAAGAACCACAGTACCTCCTGAAATGTTCAGGAGACAAAATAATATTCTTCCATCCAACCAAGGGGAAGACTGCTGAATCACATTTATAGTGCAATAATGAGACAAATATACTCATGCATCTGTGGCCATCTGCCAACTAAACTCCATAGAAAATGTCAAGGAAGGGTTTAGGGCTAGTTTGCCAATAGGCTATCTCATCCTTCCATGTTCTCTACAGTTTTGGAGGTATGGTCATAGCTAATTATCTGAGGAAGGATGCATACTCTTGCTTACTTCCTGCATGCATATTTTTTGCCCCTTTTAACCCGAAAGCTTTCCTTTTCTTCACTATGAAAATATGTATTTCAATGACAAATCCATTTAAAAGTAATGGAAGGTTGTTACAGTAAATAACGGACTCAGTATACAAGAAATAACAAATTTAAAGGTGATTAAAATTTAGGCAATTGGTCATGTGACCCACAGTCCAGTAGAGAGGAACATTGCTTGAACAAGAGGGCTCAGCTTTGCATTACAGCTGGAAGCTGAAAACCCAAGAAGATTTGAGTCTGGACTCAGCAGCTGCTTCAGAAAGCTCTTCCTTACCAAATGGCCAGTTGCTGAGACATGTTAGGAAAGACAAGGGCTACAGACCTAAATTACCTCTCCATTGCTTCTGTCTTCTATGAGTGCAAGATACACCTTGGCCACTTGGCAAGTTCCTCAAGTCTAAACTCTCGCAAAAACATGGACACAGTTTAAAGTTTTCATTCTGTACCACAAAATATGTCAACATTGACTGCAGAAAATGAGCAGTAAAGCTAAAGTATCCTGCTTGTCCATGTCCTGTAACTCTATTTTCAACTGAGACTGTAATTTCAGCATTCTTTGCCCTGCATATGAATTATTTACACAGTCAAAGCCTGCAATTTTTCTGTGGCATTTATTCATTTTTGTTGGAAGAATCCCTTTTTAAAAAAAGCCAAACCTCTTCTAATGCAAATATTGAAGATTAAAAAAAGGTTATCATTTAGCCTGCAAAGAACTGCTTGGTTTTTTGTTGCAGGACATTTATTTTTAAAAGAAAGTATTCTGCCATCAAATTGTCATCATTAACACCCATTATTTTTCATATCCAAAACACAAGATAAATTTATCTATCTCTTAGCATTATAACCATATGGTAACAAAAGTTTTCTGTGTTCCTGTAGAGTAGGTACAGGAACCATTAAAACAGTTAAGCACAATTTCACACCTTGTTGCTTAAATGTTTAAAAGTCTAAGTGTATATATAATTCTATTGTATCTAAAAAGTAAAGGAGAAAATAAAATCCTGAAGTCTTAAGGCTATTGGTTCATAAACATTTACTAGTGCAGAAAGAAAGAAGCCCAGTCCTACCATCTCCTTCCCCTGGCTGCTCATTCCACCCTTGCACTGCTCTCTCCTCATGGTAGCATAACCATTTTTGCAACTGGGGCAAAGATCTAGACCAGGAAATTGATGTAGGGTTAAAATTAATCCAGAAGGAGAAACCACGGGACATGGTTTTAACTTGGATCAATTTCCAGAGTCTGTTCAGTAAAGTAACACCATTGCAAGCATGTGAGAGGGAACAGGGCAATGGCTTAAGTAGTCAGGAATAGGCAGAACCATTTCCTTTCAAGTAACAGTGCAAGCTTATAGTGCTGATGAAATGGTACTGTTAGTGTATATATTCACCATGATGGTGGAAGTTTTTTTTATTACTTTCAAATCTACATGGTTAAATAACTACATAGTTAAATAACTATTTATCATTATCACAGAATATTAGGGATTGGAAGAGACCTCAAAAGAACTATCTAGTCCAACCCCCCTGCCAGAGCAGGATCACCTAGATTAGGTCACACAGGAACATGTCCAGGTGGGTTTTGAATGTCTCCAGAGAAGGAGACTTCACAACCTCCCTGGGCACCATGAAAAAGTTTCTCCTTCTGTTTACATGGAACCTCCTATGTTTCAACTTGTATCCTATGCCCCGTGTCTTATCATTGGACATCATTGAGAAGAGCCTGGTTCCATCCTCCTGACACTAACCTTTTACATATTTATAAACATTAATGAGGTCATGCCTCAGTCTCCTCTTCTCCAAGCTAAAGAGACCCAGCTCCATCAGCCTTTCCTCATAAGGAAGATGTTCCACTCCCTAAATCATCTTCGTGGCTCTGCGCTGGCCTCTTTCAAGCAGTTATTATGATATGCTGCCATGCAAGCTGAACTACAGAGTAACATTTAACATAATACAAAAGACTTTGCATTTGTCTCTTCCTACCAGATACCTGTATCCAGTATAAGCAAAATTACAGTGCGATAAACCCAGAATTAATTATAACTGCATCTCAACACTGTTGCATCAAACCATCCCAACATTTTCTTCCATTATTGTCAGCTTAAGTGAATGGCACTAGGTTCACTTGCAAGTATTCTTTTTAGCTTACTAATATAGTCTAGAAAGTTTTAGCTCTCCTTCACTATAAACTATATATATATGTTATTTCTTGCATATTCAATACAACCATTAGTAAGTTTACCAAATTCTATTTTTTAAAAAGTTTGAATATGTTGGTGTTTAAAGAAAATATACATAAACAAAGAGAATCAAAGAGAAGTTTATGAATAACCTCTCCTTGTGTGGGTAAAATGTGATTTTAGAGCATTATTTTAAAAAGAGACATACAAAATTAAGAGAGTGTCTTACTGTGAATTATCTTCATTATTTATTCTTTTCAGTTCTCTTATGTGAAGATTCCTAACTCTTTCCAAACGTTCAAGTTCTGCTTGTATTTCAGCTTCCTCCTGCAAATGAAAAGAATGAAATATAAAAGCTCATTTACTCCCCATTTGAAAAGGATATTTTTACCCCTGCATCAATATTAGTGGTGATGGAGGAACATTACATTACAAAACCCTGCTGAACTAGAAGAAAGCTCTGCTTTTCTGTTAAAGCCAGAAAAATTCAGAAAGATAAGGCAAAAGCCTGTTTCAAGGAACCTTTCTGTCCATGAACCCACAGGTAATGGGATGTTCACAGTTTTGTTCTGCACTGTAGGGATGCTATTTGAAATGAGAGGCGGCTGGGTTTTGTACCTCAGCCAAGGAGAGAAATTATCTGGGAAGCGGTCTGAAATTGATGTACAAAGAAGAAAAAACGGAGATATGTGCAGCTATAGATTTTGTACAAACTGCCAAAGTAAGAAAAGACATTTAATATATTTTGAGGCTGAAGTGCGCGCAAAAAAAAAAAAAAAAAAAGTCATTAGAGTGGAAAAGTTCTTAAGGTGTTGATAGAAGACACCAAAACCAAGCTATTTTAAAAAGATTTTTCCATTTGTATCACTAAAATTACAAATACAAAGTGTACATTGCCTAAGATTTTGAGTGCAGATGAGGTGAGGTAGGAGCACATCCCCTAACTAATTTCAGCATTTAAAATTATCTTTATGCTACATATTAGAGAACCCTGACATAGTCACTTATTCAGATATTCCAATAAATTAAAGAATTCACAGTGCATAATTTGTGGAAACTTATGTATCTATACCCAAAGTGAAAAATGTATACTCATTGAAAGACACTATAGAAAGGGTAATAGCAATTTCAGAGTTAACACCTGTAGAACTTGAAAGTCTGAATAAAGGGGAGACAAAATTAGTCTGTACCAGAAAGCTCATAATCACAGAATTACTGTAGCTGAAAAGGAAAGAGAGCTGGCATCTGATATGTGTTTTTTTGTTAGTAGCAGTGCCAGTGGAAGCAGTTCCCCACATCATCTCCTGTTGTTTTGGCACAGCTTCTTGGGACACATAGTGAAGCAAACTAGAAAACTAATCAATTAAAAAAACAAAAACAAAACCACCAAACCCCCAAACCAAATTAAAACCAACCAACCAACACAAATTAATAAAACCTAACCCCCCCCATCACAAAACCAACCAACCACAAACAAAAAAACAACCAACCAAAACCAACCAATCCTCACAAAAAGATGCATATTTGTTTTTTGCAAGAAGCTAGATCAGTTCTCCAATCCAATTTATACTGTGACTGCACAACCTGGTGGTGCTGATAAAAGCAAGGGGCAAGTAGTCATGGCACAAGGGGATGGAGGTAGAAGTCATAGAGTGGAGAGAAAGTGCTGTAAAGATAGCATTTCCATACACTGTGCATCATAAAGCCACATCCTGAAACAACAGCTGTATTTATATAATCTAAAAGACATTAAATGATCACATTTCCAGTGAGTCGAGAAGCCTGGACCGAATGATATCAGTGAATAACCTGAATCCCTCCCCATAAGATAAGGGGGGGAATATCTCTTGTCCTTAAGCAAGGCACCAGAAGAACTCTCATTCAGAAAACAAAAAGCCAGATTCCTAGTAATTTAAAAGCTGGCCTAAGTAACACTAATCTGGTAGAAGATCTGGGTGGACCATTTATTTTTCCTAACAAATAATGTAAAGGATTTTTTTTTTCCTGTTTATACCATGTTATATTCTTTTTATATATTTAGATTAATCTTTGCCATTCTCTGTTAAATACCCTGAAATGATATGCAGTTCCTCATAATCCAATAGTCCTTTCTAAAGAATTCTAGCCCTTCTCCCCCCACCAAAGGCCATGCACTTAGACACTCACAATTGTCTATGTTCTTCCCAAAGGCTGACAAAAAAAAATAAATTCATCCATCAGTTATGCCTCTTTTGGGCTTTTTTGTTCATATATTATGCAATTCAGTGGTTCTCAAAATGTGGTTCATAGGCCAATGTTAGTCCAAAGAGAACTGGCTGGTTGCATTGTTTCCAGCTGTTATTTAGGACACTCAGGCTGTGAATACCTTTAAGCAAGAATGAACCAGCTTAGCTGCCTCAGGTCACTGCTATATAAAAGGAAGTGAGAAAACAAGAGCCTCTCTCCAGGACCAAAGCTACTAGCTGGAAAAGAATTTCCTGGGGAGCAGAAGGAAAAGAAAACTGGTGGTGGCAGCATGTACAGGGCACCAGAAAATAAGAGCACCAGGAAAGCATCTGGATATTGAAACGGAAGAGAAGCAGACAGCAAAACAGCATATGTAGAAGAAAAAAAATGTAACAAGCAAAGAAGCACTAGGGAAGAAACACAGCCATGTAAAAAGGAGTTAACAAAGGTTTTTTTCTTATTTAATGACAAAATCTGTATTGCACATAAGAATTAAAATGCAAGTATGTATTTTTATTATCATTTTCAGATATATTCAAACATGATCTGCTAAGAATCATAGAATTGTTATGGTTGGAAGAGACCTTCAAGATCATCAGGTCAAACTGTAACCCAGAGCTGCCAGGTCACCACCAAACCATGTCAAGTGCCACATCTACACACCTTTCAAAAACCTCCAGGGATGGTGACTCTACCACATACCCAGGCAGCCTGATCCAATGTTTTACAAGTCTTTCTGTTAAGAAATTTTTCCTAATAACTAAACATCCCCTGGCACAACTTGAGGCCTTGACCTCTTGTCCTATTGCTTGCTACATGGGAGAACTGACTGACCCCCACCTCACTGCAACTTCTTTCAGGTAGCTGTAGAGAGCAGTAAGGTCTCCCCTGAGCCTCCTCCAGGCTAAATAACCCCAGTTCCCTCAGTCACTCCTTGTTTGTGCTGTAGACCCTTTGGCAGCGTTTTTGCCCTAAAGTAACATTTGCCAAAAGTAACATTTCCCTCTCTGGCATTTAGTCAAGGAAGCTCCTTCTTATACAGAGTAGTCCAGCATTAACACTCAAGGCAAAACTAAAATTCAGGTATTAAACAACTTTGTAACAGCTTCCTTCACATCACTTGAAATTTTCATTAGACTTCAAAAAAGTTAAAGCACAGAAAAAAGCCTACAGAAATTTGTAACAGAATTTCATGTGAAGATGGTGCTATTTCTAAAGCATTAACGATGAAGAACTGTGTGCGCAGTCTACTTCACAAGTGTCAATAAGTTTATATGCAGATTCCCTACCACAGATCCAAGTACTTTCTTGTCATATACTTTAAAAACAGCATCAGTGTTCTCAAGAGGCCCAGTTCAGTGTAGATTTTTAACAGGTGACTTGTACATTTGAAAAGAACAGGCCTGAAACAGACTCTTTCAAGGGGAAAAACACTGTAACTTGTTTTGATTGAACACTTGAAGAACTAGAGTTCAGCAGATAAAGGTATCTTCCTTTCACACTTGTTGAGATATTTCTGCTAGGTTCAACTGTCATTCCTTTTCACAGGTTATTCCTCAAAAGCTTTGCTTGAATAAGCAATAGTTTGTTAATATAATTATCTCATTACATGGATTTATTAGAATGATGGGCTTCAAGAAAAAAGTACTGTTGTTTTTTTCAAATGTCAAAAACTAAAATAAAATACCTGATTGCAAAAATAATTTAAGATATAAAGATTTTCCACAAAACCAGGGAAATTATGTTCTCTCTTGCAATAGGTAGCATGCTAAATCATAATAACAGAAGTGGATACTGTAGATGGTCAAAACATGATATTCATTCAGAAATGCAATGCTTTGTAAATTGGACCTTTCTAAAGGTCAAAAACTACCATAAAAAGCCCATATATCAAACATGGCTGACTCCACTTCCTCAGGTCCAAAACAAGAGCAGTACTGGTGGCATCATCACTGTTGCCACTGTTGGAAGGATTCAAGGAATGTAGAGTGTTACACTCACTGCCATTCTCCTGTACTCCTAGTATTCATGGTAAGTTACACATTTATATTTTCTAATCAGAAAGCTCTGAACAAGACCGCTTCCTTATTTTGATACTAGATTTTGGGGGTTTGCACATGGTCAAAAAAAGTCTTAGATTAACAGAACATATATGTACGTACCTTTTTGAGATGTCCTAATCGAAGTTTGAAAATTTCTTCCTGTTCATGATACTCTGCTAGAGTCAAACTGAAAAAAAACCAAACCAAACCAATTATAGCTTTTATATGATGGTAAACAAAATAGCAGCATTCTTATTTAAATACTACACTAAATGCAGAATCTTATGTTAATTATTTACTACCACAATAGTAGGACTACATTTTTGAACTATCTGAATATCTTGGTTTGCAATTTCAGGGTCAAAACATACTTAGAGAATGCCTCTGTGTCTGATATTCTCAAATATGAACTGCCTCTCCCATGACATTTCTGTTCTCTCAGACAGACTGTTAGATTACCTGGGTGCATCCTCAATCATATCACTGTCCCAGTATTTTAGCTGATGCTACTCCACTGTTTGGTTTTTAAATCTTAACATTTAATAAACTGGAGGATGGGGATCCAGAAATCAACTTGACAAGACTGATAACACTGGATTTCTGAGGTGTGATTTAAAGTGCATAACCATACGTTCCAAGTTCATTAACACTACATTTTGTATGAGACCACAAATTTAGTTTTGAATTGGCATGCAACTCTTTTGCATGTTCTCTTTTCATCTTCCTTTCAAAAAAGATTTCTGGCTACAATTAATTTAGTAATCCCTCACTGTCTGTAGACTTGCTTGGACATAGTCAGTTATCATTCAGAGGATCTAGACTGTAAACTAAGAAAGCCACAAATGGACTGTGTGCAGTATCCATCTGACAAATACCAAAAAAGACACAGAAGACAAACCATCAAAGAAAAGAAACCAAAGAGACTTCAAGCTCCAGAGAAGAAACCACACATGTATGATGAAGGGAATCAAGGGATAGGGAAGGAGAAAGAAGCATGGCCTCCTTCAAAGGATTTACACAAATCCCTGTGAACAAATTAAAAATAAACTTTTTTTTGTCTAGATCTACTATTTATTGCATGATGCAAATCTAAACTTAATAGCGTTAACACATTTTCGCAAAGCCCATATTTTAGAGAGTTCAATTATCAACTGTCCTGGGAAGATATGTTATACAAAGTCTTTAAAAGACTCTACCTGCTGTTTGTACTGCAAGTCTAAGGAACTCAGTGTCCTGAGAATCACCAGTAGTCTCCCCAGAGGTGAGGGACACCAATTCAGATCTCTCTTACAGCAAATCTCAACCTCAATAAATCTGCATAAATCTAATAAACTGTAAGGCTTGTTCCTCCCTTTTAAACTTGGATGAATTTCACAAAAGTTTTCAGAATTCTAAACCCTGCATTTATTGTGTATCAAAAGTTGTTAATAAAGGATTGCATCTTTTTAGGATAAAACTTGGTGGTTCTGAAGCTTTAATAGAGCCCTTTCCTATTTCTGATTTCATAAATGCTGAATTTCACACAAAGTTATCCTGCATCTTTTTTTCCTACTGGAATGCTAACAGCCTTGTATTCCAGACAACAGACATCCCCAAACACTCTGAAGGCAATAGAGTGAGGAAATTTGCCTCTCAAAGGCAGTCAAAAGATCCGGGGATGAATGTTTATATTCTTTTTCTTACTGAAACTCCTCTGGGTTTAGACAATTTATGCTATACCTAAAAAGAGGAGGCATTAAAGCACATGTGAAATGGGGTGTCTCAATAGCTAGGAAAGCTGGCAATGCATTCTCTGTACAAATAACAAGAAACCTAGGAAAACAATGCTCTAATTCCTGCTCCAATACATCTGCTAGACCTATCAAAAAGAGCATCAAGGACATGCTAGACAACTTGCAGCAGTATCCCTGACGTCTTTTCAATACTTCTACAACAGCAAACTAACACAGATTAATATCTCAATTAAAAAAGGCAAAGGATCAATACCACTGTGTACAAGGTTGAATATTATCCCTTCCAGATTCCTGTCTGCAGTGTAAACGACAGGTTTGTGCATTTCCAGGAATGCAGATAGTAGTTTGTCTTTCTTAGGAGGAACAGTATTTAGGTGGCTTAGCAAAACTCAACCACAAATAAAACACTGAAAAGACAAAGTTTATAACATGACCTTCCAGAACTTTCATTGAACACAGAGAACCCTAAAACCACAGATCTCCTAAAAAACTAATATAATGTAGGAAATCTGGTGCTTTTTTATAGAACCTCAGCTCTCTATGCAGAGTTATGACAAAGTGCCTTGACAGCTCTACTAAGTATTGCCTTCCAAAAAGTTCTTGAATATCCCTCTTGAGCAAAGAGAACAAACTAGAGGTCATATTGAAAACATTAAGATTCAAAGTCACCCTTTCCAGGTTTCCATGCTATATCCCAGTAAGTGACTGTTTTCCATTTTTCTATTTCCTTACAAATCTAACTCTATTAGAGGCACAGCATGATTCACAGCAATTTGAAAAGGTCATGGCTGACCACTGTATTTTAGAGGAAGGCATATAAAATGCTGAACTGTATACAGTTACTTTGGATTTTGTTCATTTACTTATGAAAAAGGACTTTATTCCCTCAAATTCAGAAACATTTACTGTTTTGTTTAAAAGCAGGAGTTTCTTTTTAATCTATAAATATGCTGTACTCTATATTAATATTATAATAGCACATGACAAATAGCAGTAAAACAATAACAGTGTGCAACGCTGTCTGTTTTCTGGCCGTAGGCCACCATTCTGCTGCACATGCTGAAAGCATCCAGCCTAGAGACTGCTTCCCATCAACCCATCACTTTCCACCTGCATCCAACCCGCTCGCTGCCTTTTGCGGGGCTTGGACACACTAGACATACTTTCTGAAAACAGAAGTAACCTACAAGACATCATCACATCCTGCAGAAGCACTTGCTACTTCATCACCTGAGACACACAGGTCTCACAGATGCAGTGAAAGAAACATTGAGAAGCACTGGGGAAGGATGTCAGCTGGAAACAGGTTGCTGCCATCCACTAAATGGAGTGAAGTTGGAGAGCCAGGCTTGAGGCCAATCTGTGCAGCGTTGAGGCAGAAGAGAAGCGGGCAGTAGGTTGCATGAATTCATCTGGTAATGGTCTGGTCCCGACCATGGTATTTTCTGCTCAAAGTTACTGTGCAATAAATTTTAACTGCCTACAGCCAAATGAAGTACCATACAGATGCAGTGAATTCCTGAAATTCCCCAAAAAGTACTGGACATATTCTGCTCAGGTAATGGAATTTTACTGTGATGTGTAAGGCACCTAAATTTACTTGTCGCTGGAAGAAGGTGGACAGTTCACCTGGCCTGAAAGGCTCGATTATCACCAATTAAAACATTTTTTAACTTATAGTCATTTAACCATGTTTTCATAGCCAGCTTTCAAAAGCTTTGACACAGTACGCATATGTAGATATAACCAATCTTCACAATTCTTCCTCCTAAGTTCAAGCAAACCCTTCTTTTATGATCAAAACAGTTAGCTAATGGGTAGAGAGAAAATAAAAAACCAAAAAACAAAACCAAAACCAAAATGTCCACATGCTCCTTGGTTTTCATGATGATAAGCCTGGCACATTTACAACCATCTCTCCTCCCATCTTTTCCCACCTGAAAAGTCATCCTGGCTACATAGCCACAGCAGAATGTCACCATGACCCTAAACAGCCATACATACATCCAATACAAGTTTTAGGCTACAATTTCTGAAGTGCTCATTTTTTGGTCCAACTTTATTCTCACTCTAGTTCCTCAAATTTCTACAAGGATGGGCAGATGCTGACCAACTCAAAGCCCTTCATGAGGTCTTTTTGCCCATTATTTCCATGTTTGCCTTAGAAAGAGACTGTCTAAGGAAAGGAGCTGCTTTAATTTGCCCTGTAAAGCCCAGACACATTATTGTTACTTCAGCCTGAAAAAGCTTCTGAAAATATTTTCATTTGTTCTATACAGAATAGAATACAACTCATTTGTTCAGCTACAGTAACAAACTCTGCCACCTCCCCTGCTCTCCTACTGCAAACTGCATGGAGGGACAAGGATGCATGCAGACTCCCATGGAGGAACTGGGAAGCAGAGGAAGGGGTGACTGGGAAGTGAATACAAGTGACACAGCTGAAGCTGTGCAGGGAGGACTATGCCACCTAAACTAAATAAAATGTTGTTCCAAGAAACAATTGTCTAGTGAAATAAGAGCTGCTCCCAAGAAGTACGAACTAGCATTATCATCTGTCAAGTTTCAAGAGAATTTGGAATAGATTTTTTAAATGGATTTTGCCAGGGCTAAAGAGGCAACCTCTATTTTAGATATACATTTTTTCTTTAAATAAATTTCCATTTTTTACCTTTCACATAAAACTAAATAAAATTAGTTTGCTTGGTAGAAGAGAAACCTCTCAAAACTGAAACTACTTTGTAGTTTGGTTTGGGTCACAAAAAGGGAAAGAAAGATGGAAAACCAGAGCAGTGTTTAGATTGATCAGTTGCCTATTATTTAAACACCAAACCCACCATTCACTCACAGGTCACTGCAAGATGGCCACTTTCACAGTAGTAACATCGGTGCAAAGATTTTGCTGTTAAATTGGTATCAAAGACCACAGTATATCCAGGTAAACTAAAACAATGCCCTTGTGAAAAATGCCTCCAGCAACACCTTCAGTCCATTTCAAAACAGTTAACACCTGTTCTCAGCAAGGGCTTCAATACAATGCTTGTATTGAATACAATACAAGCAATACAATGCAATACAATACAATTCAATGCTTGTTACAACACTATAGATCATTTTGTCTTGTCAATACCTGCAGCTGGAGACATTTTCTAAAGCAAACAACGCAATGGTAGAGACACATGTTGCTAATAACTACTAGCAAGTTGTTTGTTTGTTTAAAAAAGATCTGCCTAATCACTTGCATCTATGTTGTACTGATTTACTAATGGTTTAGTTCATTAATATCAGGCAGATCTGCATTTCCCTATGCCTCACATAAACAGAGCCTCTTCCATTTGGCTATACTAATTAAGATCATTACTTTCCAAGTAACACAGGAACAGTGGTAAGCACAATGTAACATGAAGGAATCACATAGAGCAGGTAACAAATTTAGTTTAAAACAGAAGTGCACAATAATAATTTTGTTTTACCAAGATACACAAAACATATTTAATTCTTTACTGAGAAGCAGAAAGTAGTCAACACATACTACTGCTATACAAAATTATAACTAATCCTAAATACAAACACTTAAATTTTAAGACCATGATGTGGTTTAGTGATTCTGTGATCTCAGGATACATAACAGATGTTGTCAAAGGTCTGAACTAAATTTGTAATATAATACTTATAAAGCAATCTCATATTGAGATTATATAATGATCAAATTAGGTTACATAAAGTTTAAATAGTTTTGATCCAGTAACATCTTATGTTTACACTAGAATTAGATACAGAAGGGCAATTCTGATTGTTCTCTTGGCGATTCCATAACCAGCATTTCCATGTGCCATTTAACACATAACTGGTTAAGCCAAATGAAATGAGTATTTGAGAAGTTTTTAGTAATTTGGAAATTATTTAAAACCGCATAACATGACAAAATAGTCAGAAGTCTATTATCAGGAATTCATTTTGTCCTACTTAATAATTAGAACATTTATCACCTCCTAAAGCAGCAATAAGATTCTGGAAACTGTAACAGGAATGAAGACCTAGCTGAAAGCTGTCAAATTAGAAATTCTCTAATTTTTCAGGTGTTTTCCATTACTTATTACTTTTAATACCAAGAGGTACTATATTCAAACAAAAAGGTATTTTTAACAAGATGGTCATCATTATGGTACTATTCAAAAGTATTAATTATGTTCTAAGAAAAAGAAACATAGGCACTAAGTAGTACCAGTAAAATAATTTGAGCATTGAGTCTTCAGCTCTCTACCAAAACACACGAGTAACACTAATCAAGATTTGCATCTGCTTACATTGCCAGCCTTACTACTGTATTTTCATATTTTTGTCACAACCAAACAATTTTGCAATGTGAACTTTAAGAATGATGCATTATGCAAAACATATGCAGCTGTCTTCAAACTGATGGTCCAAACACAGGTATTTTGCAGATTTAACCAAGCAAGTCCTTTACCCCCCACCCCCGTAAGTATAAATCACTATCTCCACAAGTGAGCTGTGACAGGTGACCATGTTGAACACATGTAGCCTACTTCTGAAAAGCAAGACAGAAGTTTGTTGTCTTTTTAACCTTAGTTATTTACTTTTTATTTAAGCTGACTAAAACCAGATACACTATCAGCTGCAGCCTCTTAGCATCAAGGTCAGAAACTAGTACCTCCAAGCATCAACTTCTTAAAATACTCAAATGAAATGTCAAGTACACATCTGTCTGTGCCTCGAATGATAACATTTCTGTCTACAGGAAAAAAACTGTCACTTGAATAACGAAAAATTCTTTGATATATCTCAATTTTTATGTTTAAATGACAAAAATTTATAACATTGTCAATATGTGAAATGGGATTAGCAACTTCTGACAGTTGGCTCTCAAGATCTAGCATTCAGAAGGGGAAAAAAAAAAAAAAGTTTTCTGTTTGTTTTTAGACACGTCTTCACAGAATCACAGAATGTCAAGGGCTGGAAGGGACCTCAAAAGATCATCTAGTCCAACCCCCCTGCCAGAGCAGGAT
>JANHGN010022040.1:823-14458 GCA_024605025.1 Megaceryle maxima | reverse complement strand
GAAGGAAGGATTCTCCACTCATCCCCTCCCAGGAGACCCAAGGTCTGATGCTGCACCGTATTTCTGCCCTGTCCTGAAGTGAAAGCCATGAGCTATCTACGCTTCGATTATTATCCTGTCAGCCTAATGAGTCCAGACAGAAAATACATGTTGAAGCTATAAATACTGAACGTGGTAGACTGTCTATAACCAGTTGTTCCCATGGACTGTCTATATCCAATTGTTCCCTTTATTAGAAGGAGAAACCTTGCTAACTGGTATTTTATTCCCAAGACCAATGTTAAACAACTGTGCTGCGTATTTGGTATTTTGGACTTTGTCCATCTGAACTATACCAGTAAATACAGTTGTGACCACTCTTACAGGTGAGAACCTACAGGTTCTAAAATATGATTAAGAAGCACTGTGTGAGTCCATAAGTTTGCTAATGTATAAATCTATACCATACAGAGGAGGTTTTATTTAACTCTCTTTCCAGCTGCTAATTGCAGGTGTCAAGTAAATCTGATGAAGGGGGAAAAGAGCAGAATTTTTGCTGTATCTGCAAATGGCAAAGCAAAGGCTTGTTCTAACAAAACAAAAATTTGAGCTTGAGCTCATTAGCTTGTTTTTGCTGAGTGTCTGCTTTTCTTTCTTTACAGATTCAGCACATGTACCGCTGCGCTCGGGTTCAGGGCCTTGACACCAGTGAAGGGCTGCTCCTCTTTGGGAAAGAGCACTTCTATGTCATTGATGGGTTTACCATGACAGCCACCAGAGAAATACGGGATATTGAGACTCTGCCTCCTAAGTGAGTAGATTAATGGAGAGTTTCCTCAGTCTTTAATAGCTGAACGCGAAGTATTTAATGAGATCTTTTGGAGGAGTCAGCTCCAAAATAATGTCAGATACAGAAAGACCTCAGGAGCGGTTTCCTCACAGACTGCTCAGTGTAGTGGGGAATATTGTGAGGATCAACTGTTTCTATAGGTGGATTTCCATATGAATTCAGAAAAGAATTCTTTTCATTTCACCTCCTTTTAATCCCTTCTCTCTTGCCTGTTCACATTCATTTACAGGATGCATGAGCCAATCATACCTAGGGGAGCGAGGCAAGGTCCAAGTCAACTCAAAAGAACATGCAGCATTTTTGCATATGAAGATATCAAGGAAGTACATAAAAGGAGATACCTTTTGCAGGTAACTTGGACACCGGATTGAGGAGCCAACTTTGCAATTTTTTTTTGAGAATATTGTCATTTTTAAAGAGTAAAATAAATACCTGATCAGTATTTGGAAAGTGAAGCTATTCCGTGTTGAAATTCTGCATCCTTGTTTGACCATTTACAGAATCACAGAACTGCCTAGATTGGAAAAGACCTTTAAGATTATTAATTCCAGTCATTAACACAACACTGACAAGTTCCTGACTAAACCATATCCCTAAGCACTAAAACCATACCTATATAAGCTGTCTACTTGGCTTACCAGGGTTTAGTTTATTGGATGGATTAGTGAATATTAGTGTTCCAGAAGTAAATCATCTGGCCACACTAAGCAAAGTCTACATGACAGTAATTTGGTGTCAGGTGTAGTACAGCGTGAGTAAACCTCTCTGTGCCTCACCTTCAGGTGACAAGCAAATGCAGTAGTGTTGACGTGGGTTTGTCCTCTTTGTTTTCAGCCAATTGCAGTTGAAGTTTTCTCGGGAGACGGACGGAACTATCTTCTGGCTTTCCAAAAAGGGGTTAGAAACAAAGTTTATCAAAGGTATTGTAAACCAAGTTAGAACATTTAATCCAAATATTTGCCAATGTCTGTGTTGAGCCATATTTGAGCCTCCAGTCACCTCAGAGCCAGAAGCAGATTGCAAGAGCAATGGGTATTATGCAGTGGGTAACCTGATAGCAACTGGGTGCTGCTCCAAGGAACCACTGGGAAGTGCTGATGCCCCCATGCCACACTGGTGCTATGCATTCAGTGAGAAGAGGGGTCATTCCAGTCCCGTTGAAGATGTTCCATAGCTGCTCAACACGCAGTCTGGAACTGCACTAAATGCACTCTCTTTCTAAGGAGAAGAAGTACCCAGGACAAAACCTCTAATATCCATCTCCTTTTAACCACTGCTGCAGGTTTTTGGCTGTGGTGCCATCTCTAACTGACAGTTCAGAGTCAGTGTCTGGACAGAGACCGAACACCAGCGTAGAGCAAGGGTAGGTGATTCTGTTCCTCACAAGCTCATTGGTTTTGAGTAAATGATGCTTGCAGGATTCACTGGCAAGTACTGCAACCTACATTTAAAATTAGGCATTACCAAAATAAATGACTAGTGATATTGTGCTGCAGTTATTTTACATGTACTAATATCATTAGCCACATTGGTATTATCTTCTTAGTAATTCCTCTGTGCTAGCAGGGTTAACATTATCAGCACACAGATATGTTCTGAGAGGAACTGGAGTGCCAAAGCCATTAGATTTGTCCAAGTTATTAAAGATCCTTTCCTCATCAGCAGCCTGCTAGATAGATCTGTACTTGCACTAAACTGCATTATTAATGTGCATAATTTTAACAGCACGTGCTCAGAAAGAAAAGGAAAAAAGGCACTGCTAAAGCAAAAAAAAAAAGGAACAAAGCCCTGTATTTTCTAATTGATGGAATTTATAAGTTGTAATTTTAAAATTTTGTATTGTCATGTGAAAATTTAAATGAAAATGCTAAGTCAGCAAATGCCTTTCCTTCTTCCCATTAGGTCTGGCTTGCTTAGCACTTTAGTGGGAGAAAAATCTGTTACTCAAAGATGGGAAGTAAGTATGGCAATTTGAGTGGCTTTTTTGTATTAAATTCCACATTTTGCAGTAATATGCAATTAATCAGTGCACTTAAGTTTTATCCTCTTACTTGAATGGGTGGAATATACTACTATAGAAAGTGTATCTCCACATTTAGTTTGTAGTATTTCCTGACTATCATCAAATAGGAAACGGTTCTGCTGTTGGAAATGCAAGGGGAGGGGCTGTAGTAAAAGCAGAGTGGGCAGTGCTATGCTGAAGTAAGGTTTGTATGTTTGAGGAGAGCCGAGCGCTTCGGCAGTCTGACAGCACAGATTTGGATTGTTGTCAAGCGAACGCTTTACAGTCTTGTTATCTGTCTTCCTTAAGAGAGGAGAAATCAGTAACTTCCAGTACCTGATGCACTTAAATACTCTGGCGGGCAGATCCTATAACGATCTTATGCAGTACCCTGTCTTCCCCTGGATCCTCGCAGACTACGATTCGGAGGTAAATAAAATATTTTGGCAGTAATCTTTTCTGTGTTGGAGGTTTTGCAAATAATGCAGCTGGCTCTTAGTGCCCTGGTAAAACCAAGGCTCATCTTGATGGCCAATTGTTTGCTTTAATCTGTTTAGTAATATTCCTTCCACTCACCTGCTCCTTGGCTGTCCTGTGCGGGCAGGTCCTTGGCTGTGCTGGTCTAACAAATGCTACTGGACTGTGCACAGGTGAGAGCAAGGACACGTAGCCTGTCCTGAGACAGGTGCCTCTGTATCGTGCAGCACTTTCTTTGCTTTAACTTCTGCTGCGTACCCTGAAGGATGTTTTGCCCCCAGAGAAAGTGTGCTTGTCTGCAAGACTGTGGTAGGGGCTACCAGCAAATCTGGCCCCACAGTGAAGAGTTTGCTTTTCAAAAAGATGAAACAACCCTTTAATGTGTTTGTGGGCAGCTGCTGCTACCAGCCAGACCATAACATAAAGCATTTTTAGGGTGTGTGATGAGTATTCAAGAACAGAATTAGCGGAAAGTTGGGAATGGGATGAGTGGAGCGGGGCAAAAAATGATCCAGCGCCCAGATGTGTCTTAAAATAAAAACATAACAAACAAACAAAAACTGAAGGACTGTTTTAAGCATATCCAACATTGTACCTGCTATGTGTGTATTAAAAAAACATGATAGCCCTAGGAGCTATCTGGTGTTAAACATACTAATCAGCAGTGTTGAAACCGTTTGTTCAGTTTTGGGTTTGGTTTTTTTTTTTAATTTTAAAACACAAAATTAGTGCCTGGTTTTGTTTGGTTTTTGGTTTTGTTTTTAAAGGAACTGGATCTTACGAATCCCAAGACATTCAGAAATCTGGCTAAGCCCATGGGAGCTCAAACAGAAGACAGGTTAGCCCAGTACAAGAAGCGATACAAAGACTGGGAAGATCCCAACGGTAAGTAGTGATACATCCTGCAGGGAGAGCAGAGGGATGTGTGCCTGTCTCTCAGTGGGAGTCGTGCATTTGTGTGTTATGGGGCAGAGAGGTCTGGATGTGGATATGCAGAACTCTGCTGTGGTTTTTAGTGCCTCTCCCAACAAGTACTAAATTAGAGCAAAGAGGCACTGGTTTGCTTGCTGTGCTGTTTGTTTTAAATCCTAAAGACAGAACATTTCCACGTTCAGAACAGTTGAACGTTGTCTAAAGGCTAGAACGGGCAGGCACATGAAGCGTACAACCAGCTGTCTCTACTAATACAGTTTGAGAGCTGCTGCAAGAAAACAAGCTGTACAGGGGAATGGGAATACTTCTGCATTAGCAGTACTATAGCTTTTTCATTTCTTGTGTGTTTTTAGCTGAGGAAACAGCATTTTCTTAGCTAAAAACCCAACACAACTTAGAATGAGACACAACTAAGTTAGGTGCTTTTGATTTTAGAGCATCCTTATACATTGATAATAACACTGGTGTGATTGGCAAGGCAGCTATTCTATGAAGCATTTCATCTTGTGTACTTTTATTGAAGACCCAAGCCTGTTAAGGGGCTGTGCTGCTGTTCTGTATCAAACAGCGACCGGCAGAGACCTTCATTTCTCAAAATGAAGCGATGTGTTCTAAGTGGTTCTATATAGACTTTTTGCCAGAAAAGTAAGAAATGAGCTGTTTAAAATCTGTAGCTGATAATTCTGAGGTGTATCTCTGCCCAGGCCTTTAGTTCCACAGTAACTAAGAAGGCTAAAAAGAAAAAAATAAAAGTTTCTTCAGCAGAAATCACTGGAGCTGCACTGCAACATTTCAGTGAGTTGAAAAAAAAAATGACTAAACATTCAGTATTGCTCCACAGGAGCTCATAAGGGCTACTGGGCTACAGCCCAAACTCAAGTCATGGCCCTGACAAAACAAAGTTTTCAGGTTCTCGAGAATGAAAATTACAAATTCCAATTTTAAATGTGACTTAAAGGTCACAGAGTAATTAAAATGCAGCTCTAATTATTTTTTTTTTATTAGTACTGATTCAGTACTAATAAAGCACTCACCTGACTGCTTTAATTATTGTTTTATGCTTTTTAATCTTCTGTAGGGGAAACCCCAGCTTATCACTATGGGACCCACTATTCATCAGCCATGATAGTGGCTTCTTATCTTGTCCGGATGGAGCCTTTTACTCAGATTTTCTTACGGCTACAGGTAAAAATGACATCGCCTCACTTGGTGTTTCTTTCCTGCTGTGCACTTGAAACCTAAGTGAAAAATGTGATCGATCAGATTCTTTTTCATCAAATATGGTAGAAGAAATATTTTTAGCACAATTGTTATTGCCTGGGAGGTTTTTGATGCTTTTTTGTAAAAGAAATTATATTCACTTTATTTTTCTTTTAATCTGAACATTTTCTAAATGTAAGCAGAACAAAATTTCAGCAGGCAAAAGCCAAAGCAAGTTATGTTGTGAAAAATACTTTGCTCATCATGCTTTATTTGTCTGTTGTTGAAAGAATCATATGCCAGTTGTTTATTTCTGTGCTGGAGGTGCTGAAAGATTGTTAGTCTAATCCAGGATGTCTATCCAAAGAGCCATTTTAGTACTGAGTGTTCAGATAAACTGATGTTTGCAGAGCATGGAATGGGTTGTCAGTTTGGTGGGTAATAGGGTTTGTAACATTACACATCAAATATTTTTCTAGACAGAAGCCATCAGGCAAGAAGATCTGTGTTTCTCTGGAGGAGACTAGACTTTGACACAGGGCTAGATGAAAATGCTCTGTTTCTGCATCTCCGTGCTTTATGTTCACTACTATTGCATAGCAAAAGGTAGTGCAGCCATTTAAACCTCTTGCATTAGAGGCAGAGAGATGGTACATTCTGTAGTATCTTTATTAAGCAGAAGATGTTCTGGTTTGCCTTCTTGGCACAATCTGCTGTGCTGAGAGATACTCTGATGCTGATGCGCTTCTCGCTCCGTCCCGCAGGGCGGGCACTTTGACCTGGCTGACCGAATGTTTCACAGCGTACGGGAGGCTTGGTATTCAGCCTCGAAGCACAACATGGCAGATGTGAAGGAGCTCATCCCAGAGTTCTTCTACCTCCCCGAGTTCCTGCTCAATTCCAACAATTTTGACCTAGGTAGGCAGAAAGAGCCTGCTGGCATCGCTACGGGTGCGGGAGCAGCGCCAGGCAGTCCAACATGGGGAAAGTGTCTCGTAATACGAGCAGAAAAAGATCTGCGTGAGAAAATGATAGATGACTTGAATGTTCTGACATGAAACCATAAGCAGGACAACTTCTGGTATTTCCTGATACTACATTTTATTCAGTATTACACATGGAGGTCTCTAGTGACTCAGAACTGTTCATTTCCTCAGGAAGACTGTAGCGGGAATTCTTATTTCCTCTGTGATAACTGAGAGTGATTTTTTTCAGATGTATCAGACCCGAGGTATTTTCTCAAGCAATGAGTGTTTATTTTAAGCAGGGAATGCAAAGTTTGTTCTGAGAACTGCTGAGCAAGACACTGAAATACCCCAAAAGGAGTTTTAAGTTGGAGTGATGTGGTTTAGTTGATTTTTGGGTTTTTTTCCCGGTTCAAAATGCACACGTAATCATGTTTTACATGGAGTTTCCCTGGTTTGCATTTTACTCCATATAACTTGCTAGTCCATGGTGGTGTTCACCATCTTTTTTTTTTTTTTTCAATTTTTTTTTAAGCTTTGCAAAATCTGAGAGTTTTCACTTTTAGAACTTCCTCTATTAAACTATTAAACACTGTGTGATACTTTTGATTGTGTGAATTCACAGTACTCCTGCTCCCCTTCCTCTCAGATAAAAAGAGGAAGATTCGAAGCCATGTTTCCTTTGGAGCCATGTGCTTAGTACTTGTGTACCCCTGTAAACTTGGAAATTTGTTGGTGCTCCTCTGAGCCTGGAAGTGTGGAATTCTCTCTTGGCAACAAAAAACAAACCAAGAATAGGAATGGGAAGTCTTAACAAATACATTTTTAGTAATCACATCGTGCCTCCATGTAATGCTCAGAGTGGGAAGGGAGTGATCCAGAACCCAGATGGACTGCTGTGGCCAGACCATGCTGAGGGGAATCACCAGTGCCCTTGAATGTGGAGTTTGTGGGGGTACCAGTTAGCTCTTCACTGTTATGAAATGAATATTTAGCCTGTGCTCCAGTGACGTGTAGCCCTTCTCACAGGTAAAAGAATAATTCCATTCCTTGAGACAGAAAGTTTCTATTGTGGAAAAATGAAATCCTGGGATGAAATGCTGCTCCACGAGGGCTTCTCAGCACAATTTGCTGTTACTGTCTCATACTGGGATTTATTTCCTTCAAAATACACTCATGTGACATGCCATTGCTCTCTCTCTATATATATATTTAGTATATGCTACATATTAAGCAGATGCCCAATACAGGGCTTGGTCCTAAACTGGGGCTAGTACACTTATTCCAGTTTTCCTCATAGAATAAGAATGAGGAAGTTGAAAAGAGGTAAGAAAATGAACCTTGCTGTACCAATTCCTCTGGGTGCAAAATGGACAGCTGCCATGGTAGCAGGATTGGCTGCTTAGGTGTGAGCTGAACTGATCTAACAAGATTCTGCTTTCTGCAGTGATTGCAAAAGGCTACTTTACTGGCTCTTCTTTTCATTAACTTTCCTGCACTGGCATGGGTCTTTGCTATGAGAGAGAGAAAAAAGCAGAAATTTACTTAAACAGAAAAATAAAGACAAAGTAATCATGTTCCAAGAGGACTTGATGGGGAAACATAAAGGTTTTGAGTTCAAACTGTCTGCTGTGAAGCTGTGAAGACTGAAGAGGCGTAAACTAATCAACGCCTCTAGCTAGAAGGGTAGTGTTTGTTTTGAAGAGCGTGTGCTGAAACACTATTATCAGCCTTAAATGTTCCTGAGCAAGAAGTATTTGAATTCCTCCTCCTGTGAGCCATCAAAACCATTTGTCAGGGTTTTCTGCCTGACATTTAAAACCAACACAGTATTTTAAAGAAAAGACTGAAATGGCTTGCTTTGTAGAAGAAACGTGTTAGAGTTCGATATTTTTTTAGTATCATTTTTCACTGTTGCAATTACAGTTTCAGTGCTTCTCTCCAAATTTTTCTTTCTTTTCTTCTTATTTTCATAGGTTGCAAACAAAACGGAACTAAACTTGGTGATGTAATACTGCCCCCATGGGCAAAAGGAGATCCTCGTGAATTTATCAGAGTTCATCGGGAGGTAATTTGCACTTTAACAGCGACAACAGAAAAATATCAGCTGGGGCTTTCCACTGCATATTAATCTGAGCTCAGCTCGAGCAGTCCCAGCTTCTAGCCAGTCCCTGAGCTCTGGGCTGGTGGTTAATTGTTGCAAAGGTCCCTCGCCTTCCGTTTTGGCAGGGGAGGCAAGACATGGTGCAATGAAAAGCTTTGTCTGACTCTAATACATCAAAATACATTCTGCATTTTCCTTTCTGGCAGCTGTAGTAGACTCAACTGATGACCCATAAGGGAGACTCAACTGATGACCAGTAACAACTGGTTTTAATGGATGCCCTTTGAATTTCAGGCTCTGGAATGTGACTTTGTGAGTGCACATCTGCACGAGTGGATTGATCTGATCTTTGGCTATAAACAGCAAGGTCCTGCTGCAGTAGAAGCTGTCAATGTCTTTCACCATCTCTTCTATGAGGGGCAAGTGGACATATATAACATCAATGATCCATTAAAAGAGACTGCTACCATAGGATTCATTAATAACTTTGGACAGATACCAAAGCAGGTATAGCCTTTGTGGGATCCTTATTTGCCATATGATACTCAAATTGAAGTGTGTTCATGTAGAACAGGAAAGTGTTTTAGGAGTGAAACTTCTTGGGAGTGTTTTTCTATAAATATTCTTCCAGTGATGTGGAATCATTTACATTTCCATCATAAATGGAACACGGATGAACTTTGGGCTTTACTTGTGTCATTAGAAATGTGTCCTTTTTTTTTTTATTCTTCCTTTCTTCCCCACCTTTGCACCCTTAATATAAAGTCAAAATGAATTGTGGTCCAACTCTAAAAATCAGCATCAAAAAAAGATTATGTTCCTTCTCCAAAGTCAGAGGGGAGCAGGGCTTGGCCACATCTTTTATTTGAAGGATCTGTTGAAAAAAAGCTCAAAAATTAAATTAAGAAGATGGACTCTTGTAGGAGCTGTATGGACACGTTTTTAGTGCAGCTTTAAAGTTTGTGTACTCGTAAAAAAATTAAATTATTCAATGTAAAGTTTTACTGTGCGAGTTTTTAAGGGTTTTTTTAAGGGTTGAGCATTTCTTTCTTTTCATTAGGCATTTCTTTAGGACTTTTTTTTTTTTTCTATTGAGTGAAACTTTGAAATGTCATTGGTGAGTTTTTCCAATCCTAGATATGGTGGAAATCACAGATAGGTTCAGCAATTCACTGGGAACCCAGCCCAGGCACTGGGCACTCCTAGAGTCCAGCAGCACAGGGTGCTTCAGGACAGCCACAGGGTATTTCCTGTGGACACCCACTAACAACTGCCAGGCACTCATGGCTTGGGAGGCAGAACTGCTCATCTGTCCCCTGGGGCTGCTTTTCTCCTTTCCTTTCTCTCTCGCAATAGTCTAGATACGTGATGGTGGTGGGGTTCTCTCAATTGATAATCCCTGGCTGTGATGATAATCAGATGTGGCCCAGCTAATGCCAGCTGAACAGAGAGACTGGTGCTGTGAGCGGGGCAATGGAAGAGCATTGCAGCTGAGTCCGAGGGTCTCCCTGAATCTTCAAATGCCTGTTAGGTACAGACCTACAGTGAGATCTGCCAGCAATTGCATGGCAGTTTGCTAGAAGAAATAGAATGCAAGAAACTCAGCAAACTCAAAACTCCCTCCTTAAGTCACATTTTTATGTAACTTTTATGTTTTGCTCGGGCCCTCTGTGACATTCCACAGGGGATCTAGAGCAGGCTGTCACAGTGATGTGGTTGCTGTTCACTTCTTTTCTCCTTTGCTGTATGGAGATGTAACATGAGGACTATGGCTTCTTTATTCCCATTTTAAAAAGTTGTGCTGCAAAACATTCCAGAGCTGGTGGTACGCTTTGAGGAGGACTCTCCCAGACTCTTGAGGGTCCTGAGATGCCACAGCCTGGGAGAGCAGAGCAGAGTGAACAAGCAAGAGAAATATTTGCTTAAAGGAGAGAGGGTTGTTTTTTTGACTTGCTGGAATTGGTGTTTTTTGAGATGGGTTGTTCATGTGAACACTGTATGATGTGCCTTCTCTTCCCCTCTTCTCCTAGTCCAGCCAGCCAGGAGGCATGCTGTAGTGCAGGGAGCCTCTTGTTTACCCTTTGTGCCCAGAGTATAGGTGTGAGCAGTAGAAACACGTGTGCATGCTCATAGCTCAGGGTTATGCATGTTCGCTCTGCTTTGGATAGGCAAACAGGTAACAGGTCTCAAAGGGCTGTAAGGAAAAGAACTTTCAGCCTTGGAATTTCAGTTCTCCTTTCAGAGCTGTAAGAGCCACTCTGCCAAAGAGAAATCGAAATCTTATAAACGTTAAGTGATGTTTTGTATTTGTCATTTACATATCACAATCCATAGCATCTACCATCCTAGGTGTTTATTATGAATTTGTCACGTGATGAACCTTTGTGCGTGTCACTGATGATCGTGGCTTTTTAGAAGTGGTGATCAGCTCGTTTAACGCTGTCTGAGATACAAGGAATGGTCACTGAAACAGTAAAATCACTCGTAACAACACGCTAGGCAGAAGAGAAGCAGGTGACAAGATGCCCTTCTTGTGAGTGATTGTCATACGTGGTCCAGTTACATGCTCACCCGTGTTGTCACTCTGTTCTTCAATAGCCTGGCCACCTCCAAGTGCATGAGCTGCTGTTTGTAGGACAGAGATTATTTCAAAGCCAAAAAATTAGCTTTCCATTTGTGCTGAGTTAGAATTTAATACCTTGTTACCGTGTCAGCTTTTGGATGTTTTTGCTCACTTCACTTCAACTGCTTTTGCAACTGGAGGCAGATTTAAAAGTACTTGGCTCGTTACATCCTTGCTGAATCCCATATTATGTGCTGAAGTCTTGTTGAAATGGTTGTCACAAGTTATTAGTGAATACTGAGAACAGTTTAGTAACATTTGCTGACCTGCAGAATTTTTAGAAGGTAAATGGGATGTACTGATGATCTCTTCAAGCTTGTGCTCTCGTAAACATGTAAATTTTGGTGATATTAATTCCTTGATAAATTTCAGCTCTTTAAAAAACCACACCCACCGAAGCGCGTTAGAAGCCGACTGAATGGAGAGGTTGTGGGAACCTCTGCACCTCCTGGTTCCACAGGTGACAAGATATTTTTCCATCATTTGGACAACTTGAGGCCATCTCTTGCCCCAGTGAAAGGTAAAGTGTAAACCCATGGTCATTATTCCTCCTTCTTTGCCAGAGCATTCAGAGCTTCAGCTAGATTGTACTTTGCCTTGTTTTGCTTAGTTTTAATGTTCTTAATGCCTCCACTTTTGTAAGAAAGACAAATTCAAAATATTCTGATGCTGTAAGATTATGTTCTTCACTACCTTAAAATGGGAAGCACCAACACTGTGTCAATTTAATATAGCTTTTTTTAAAATAGGGGGATAAAACTTAGCACCTCTTGAAAGTTTCCCTTTAACAAACAGCATTCAGGGTACCTTGCTCCCAGGCCTCTGCTAGCCTCAATTTTTGTGCTTTTCATACCAGAAGGATTCTTTATCACATGCCAAGAACTACTGAAAAATGTTGGCAGGAAAGGGTAGTGCTGATATTTTCATCGAGATGAAAAAAGGTGCCTTTTGACTTTGTATCTGACATTGGACCAACCCAAAAGTTAGTTACCTGTGAGGCAAGTCAATGAATGATTTTTTTTTTCCTAGTTGGTGAAATGAATCTGTGCCTGCCTGGTGTAGGGAGAGAAAGAACATAGCAGGTTTACACTCTGGGACAGGATATTAGAAAGCACTAATCTGTGTTTGCAAAGCTTGGAGAAAACCAGGTAGGACAGCACAGGCTGTAATCAGAAATAGAGCCTGGGGGGAACTCTTAGCCAAGCTGTTGGAATTGGTACCAAAAACTTAGTTTAACTCATGCTGAAAATGCTACAATCATTTTTAATGACCACAGATATCTTGTCAGAAGAAACCCTTGTGCAGCATGGCAGGTGGGATCAGAGCTGTCTGTGACCCTCAGGGTGTTCTCACCAGTGTTGATGGTTCTTAGCCCTGCATTTGTTAGCAACGTAGCAAAAGTTGCCATGGTTGCAACTTAACCAATACAGAGATCCTGCTTTTGCAGGGCATCGGGTATTTCATGGGATCAGATGCTATTTGTGCCAGCAATAAAACATAACCCCGTCTTTTTTTGTTGTTGTTTTAGAGCTCAAGGAGCCCGTGGGACAGATCGTGTGTACTGATAAAGGCATTCTGGCAGTAGAACAGAATAAGGTTCTCATCCCACCCACATGGAATAAAACTTTTGCTTGGGGCTATGCAGACCTCAGCTGTAGGCTGGGTACTTACGAGTCGGACAAGGTTTGTAATCTGAAATTTGTTTCAGTGCTGAATGTGCCAAAAGCAATTAGTACTCAGTAGTGGGAAAAAACAGAAATTAAAATCTTAACAGTGGAAATTTTTATCACATGTGAATGAAATAATCTTGTACTGCATGTGTTTTATTGCTCCCTATCTGGTGGTCTTCATCGGAATGCTGGCAGAATGACAGAAAGCAATTAATGCTAACTTTTTACCATTCATATCTGCAAAACATGAATGAATGAAATCTGTGCAGTTAAAGCTCATCTCTCGTGTTCTCTCGCGAGACATCTTATGGCAGAGGCTGGAATTGCTTCTCTGTGAGACAAAACTGCACGGGGGTAGCAGCGGCAGCTTTGTTACTTAGTGGTTTGCTATGCAGCGTGGCACTCGGGGTTTTGTTTTTATTCTACCAAACACTAATGCTGCAAGTAATTCTCCTTTGTTTGCTTTATTTTTAGGCAGTAATTGTTTATGAATGTTTGTCAGAATGGGGTCAGATACTCTGTGCCATTTGTCCCAACCCCAAACTAGTTATCACTGGAGGAACAAGTACAGCGGTGTGTGTGTGGGAAATGGGCATCTCCAAAGAAAAAGCTAAAGCCCTCACACTGAAACAGGTAAAATACAATAAAGATGCCTTTTATGTGCCTTTGCCAAGGGGTAATGGTTTTAAATTAGAAAGGAGTGGATTTAGATTAGAGATAAGGAGGAAGCTCTTTACTCTGAGGGTGGCGGAGCTCTGGAACAGGTTGCCCAGGGAGGTGGTTGAGGCCCCATCCCTGGAGACATTCAAGGTGGGGCTTGACAGAGCTCTGA